>RXON01003672.1:0-48665 GCA_009667805.1 Leptobrachium leishanense
TGGTATTTCTAGAAAGTCCATTTAATGGCGGGAAAAAGGGTGTATAATATGTGTGGGTTGGAATAAACGAGTAAGAGGAAAATTTGATCTAAACACGATGTCACGTGGGTCAGGGGATGGGGCGCCTGGCAGCAGCTTCCTCGCTGCTCGCTGGCCAGGCGCCGAATGTAAACGCTTCCGGGTGCGCTCACGTGGGACGCCGAGGGGCGGGGCCTGGCGTTATGACGCGGACCCGCCGGGTTTAAAACCCAGTCTCACTACTATACCGGTGCCCTGACGTGGTATTCACTTCCCGCAGAGCTCTTGTGGTTTTTTGGCTATTTCCTGTGTATAACCCTTGGCATTGGCAAACGAACCCTCCTGTGTATAACCCTTGGCATTGGCAAACGAACCCTCCTGTGTATGACCCTTGGCATTGGCAAACGAACCCTCCCGTGTATGACCCTTGGCATTGGCAAACGAACCCTCCTGTGTATGACCCTTGGCATTGGCAAACGAACCCTCCTGTGTATGACCCCTGGCATTTGCAAACGAACCCTTCTGTGTATGACCCCTGGTATTGGCATTTACTCTGCTCTTGGTTCTGCCCTTAACGTTGGTACGAGGTCAGTCTATGTGGCACCCTAAGCACACATCAGATTACCTCTGCTAATACTAAGGTCCTAGGGAGGACTTGTACTCTGTCTGTACCTCTGTCTGGTGTTTCCCTTTCTTTATCTGTACCTGCTTAATTGTCTATATAGCTTTGCCGACCATTCAAGGATCGGAAGAGTAGAGAGTGAGCTACATAAAGAGATCACTATCTTGGTAGCCAGAAGGATTCGTGACAATACTCTATTCCGTACCTCTGTCTGGTGTTACCCCTTGTTTATCTATTGTCTGGTTAATTGTCTTTCTAGTATTGCCGACCATTCAAGGATCGGAAGGGTAGAGAGCGGTCTGCGTAAAGGGACCACTATTTTGGTAATCAGAGGGATCCGTGACATTACGTCAGGGCCAATGGATCCCGCAGACCTCTCTAACCAGCTGGCACGTATCGCAGCCAGACAAGAGGAACAGGACCATAGGATGGACCAGATTTCTCTCGCTCTGCAAACCCTGTTAAATCGGTCCAATACAGGTACCACAAACCCTCCAGATCCAGTATTACCTAGGGTCAGTTCCGTCCCCCCTGAAGGACATAGGCTTAGTATGAAGGCACCCCTACGCTATGACGGTACACCAAGCCTATGCCGGGTTTTTTGACTCAACTCGAGATCTGTTTGAGAACAACCCAGGTTCTTGTATATCTGATAAAGCCAAAGTAGGATATCTGATTAATCATTTAACAGAAAAAGCTTTATTGTGGGCTACGCCGTTGTGGGAAAATAAGAAACCATCATTTATGACTATGAGGGTTTTACCTCTGAGTTAAAACGTACCTTTGATCCCTCTAGAAGGGCTACCAATGCGGGTAGGTCCTTGTTTCACATCAAACAAGGTAATAAGAGGGTCGCCGACTATGCCATAGAGTTTAAGACTTTGACTTCTGAGGTGCTTTGGCCGAACGACGTTTTAACCTTAGCCTTTACTGAAGGTTGAACGAGGCTTTTATGTTTGAGCTGGCTCCCTTAAAATTACCAGAAAATCTAGACCACCTGATAGATTTCTGTATAGCCATGGACGATCAAATCAGGGAAAGGAGACACCCCAGAGATAGACCCAGAAGGGTCTTGCCTCCTTTACCCTCATTACCCAGACACACCAGTACGTCAGGTAACTCGGAGAATGTGAAAACAGATTTGCCAGTCGTTGAACCCATGCAAATAGGGAAAACAGGTATTTCAGAAGCAGAAAGAGCGCACAGAAGAGAAAAGGGGCTCTGCTTCTATTGTGCAGGGGCAGATCACTTCCGCCTTCAATGTCCTCAGAGACCCAGGGTTAGCAGGCTGAATATAGCAAATTAGGTCTCAGAACAGCAAATACCCAGGTTATCGGTTCTCTGTATGCCTCCTTTGTGGATAATGAAAAAAAAATCCAGGATTCTGTTACCGATCTCCCTAACCTGGGAGGGGGTTCACCTCAAGACTGAGGCGTTCTTAGACTCTGGGCCTCAGGCAATTTTATGGATAAGAATTTTGCTGCCAAAAACCTCTTACCTCTGGTTCTGAAGGAAAACCTCTAATGGTGGAAGCCATAGATGGTAAACCCCTGTCATGCCCACATATCACTCACGACACTGTCGATGTATGTATGAAAACAGGAATTTTGCACCAGGAAACAATAAGATTTCAAATTATTGAATCACCCTCATGTCCTGTCGTTCTTGGGTTTCCATGGTTAACAGAGCACAACCCAGTTATCGATTGGGTCCAGAGAGACATAAAATGTTGGGGTCAGAGTTGTCAGTCTAAGTGCCTAGGCAGAGTCAATGTGATTGGTAGCCTCAATATTGCCACAGCCCTCCTTTGTCCACAGAGGTCCCTGAATGTTACCTGGCATTAAAGGAGGTGTTCTCTAAAGCCAGGACTGAGGTCCTACCACCACATCGTCCATATGACTGTGCTATTGATTTACTCCCAGTACGATGCCTCCTAGGGGTCACGTATACCCTTATCACAAAGAGAGAACGACATTATGGAGGAATACATAAGGGAGAATCTGGAACGAGGATTCATTAGACGGTCCTCCTCTCCAGCAGGAGCAGGTTTCTTTTTTGTTTCCAAGAAAGAGGGAGATCTGCGACCTTGCATCGATTATAGAGGTTTGAATAGGATAACTATAAGAAATGCATATCCCATACCTCTCATAACAGAATTGTTCGACCGATTAAAAGGGGCCCGTGTCTATACGAAGCTTGATTTACGCGGAGCGTACAACCTGGTCAGGGGTTAAAAAGGGAGATGAATGGAAAACGGCTTTTAATACACGTAGCGGGCATTATGAATACCTGGTGATGCCTTTTGGGTTGTGTAATGCGCCAGCCGTTTTTCAGGACCTTATAAACGACACCCTAAGGGAATTTCTGCAAGAATTCGTCATAGTATATCTGGATGACATCCTGATATACTCTCCTGATGTGGACACTCATCATGTCCACGTGAAACAAGTATTGAAAAAACTATTGAAGGCTGGATTGTATTGTAAGCTAGAAAAATGTCTATTCGACATAGTAACTGTGCAATTCCTTGGTTATATAATAACCCTGAGGGTTTTCAAATGGATCCTAAGAAGCTCTCAGCTATTCTTGACTGGCCTCTACCCCAAGGGCTTAAAGCCATTCAGAGGTTTCTGGGGTTTACGAACTATTATCGAAGGTTCATTAAAGATTTTTCGGCCTTGGTGGCTCCCCTCACGGCTATGACAAAGAAAGGGGTGGGAAATCAGAAATGGACACCTCAAGCCACTCAAGCCTTTGAGGCACTAAAACAAGCATTCACTACTGCCCCTGTTCTCCGACATCCAGATCCGGCTCTGCCTTTCCAAGTAGAAGTTGACGCCTCCGAACTAGGTCTTGGTGCAGTCTTGTCCCAAAGGGAGGCTCCTGACAAACCCTTGCATCCATGCGGCTTCTATTCTCGGAAATTGTCCCCGGCAGAGAAGAACTATGACATTGGAAATAGAGAGTTGTTAGCAGTCATCTCGGCCTTGGCCGAATGGAGATACTTATTAGAGGGGTCTAAGGACCCCATCGTTATCATAACCGATCATAAGAATCTCACGTACATTGGAGATGCCAAACGTTTAAATTCCAGACAAGCGAGATGGTCATTGTTTCTTTCAAGTTTTAATTTCGTGCTTACCTATAGACCTGGGTCCAGAAACATTAAAGCAGACGCATTGTCGAGACAGTATGAGTCTTATGAACATAATATCCAAGATCGGCATCCCATTGTACCCCAGGAAAGGATTATAGCCGCTACCACGATTAGTGTCTCGTCTCCTCTAATGAAAAGGTTGCAGACCGTCCAGGGTGCAGCTCCTGGGGGAAAACCTCCTGCGAAACTCTTTGTACCTGAGAACGAAAGAGAGGAAGTACTTAACATCTATCATGATAATAAAACTTCTGGGCATATGGGTATCACCAAGACTGTGTCTGGTATCAGTAAACTCCTCTGGTGGCCCACGTTGCGCCGAGATGTCAAAGATTACATTGCCGTGTGCGAGGTGTGCACAAGGCAGAAAAGTCCCAAAACAGCACCCATTGGCTTACTCCAGCCTTTGCGATCCCCGAACGACCCTGGTCACATGTAGCCATGGATTTTATAGTAGATTTACCTGAGTCAAGAGGGAATACAGTGATACTTACGATCATAGATCGATTTTCCAAGATGGGTCACTATGTTCCTCTTCGGAAACTACCTTCGGCAGCTGAACTGGTGCCCATTTTCATTTCCAACGTGGTCCGCATACACGGTGTCCCTCTGGAGATTGTCTCTGATAGGGGGACCCAATTCATCTCCAGATTCTGGAGAGGTTTTGTAAGAACGTGGGGATAGACCTCTCTTTCTCTTCGGCTTATCACCCCCAGACCAACGGAGCAGCAGAACGAGCAAACCAAAATATAGAGAAATATCTCAGGTGCTTTATCTCAGAACAACAAGATAACTGGTCAGACCTGCTACCATGGGCAGAATATGCTTTGAACAGCGCAGTGAGTGAATCCACAGGACATTCTCCTTTCTTCGCTGTTTATGGTTTTGATCCTCCCGTGCTCCCGCTACGTTTCCTGATACCACGATTCCTGCTTTAGATGAGCAACTGGCATCATTGAAAGAGACTTGGGGAGAGTGAGACGGGCACTGGAGGAGAGTAGTGCCATCCAGAAAATTAAGGCCGACAGACACAGGAGGCAGGCACCCGTGTATCAAGTTGGGGACAGGGTTTGGCTTTCTTCACGTAACATCAAGCTCTTAGTGCCTTCCATGAAGTTGGCTCCTAGGTATATCGGCCCCTATAAGATTCTGCGGCGACTCAACCCTGTCTCCTATGCTTTGGCGTTACCCCCCATTTTAAGATACACAATGTGTTCCATGTAAACCTTTTGAAGCCGTTGTTATGTAACCGGTACACCAAGGTCCATGCTCCACCGCCTCCTGTCTCTGTGGAGGGCGAGGAGGAGTTCGAGGTTAAGGCCATTCTGGGTGCCAGGATGTCTAGGGGGTCCTTGCAGTACTTGGTCGATTGGGTGGGTTACGGTCCGGAGGATCGTTCTTGGATACCGGCTGCGGAAGTCCATGCTCCTAGGCTAGTGAAGGCCTTCTATTTGGCGCACCCCCGTGCCCCTGGGGGTCGTCCAGTGGCCGCCCCTGGAGGGGGGGGTTCTGTCACGGTGGGTCAGGGGATGGGGCGCCTGGCAGCAGCTTCCTCGCTGCTCGCTGGCCAGGCGCCGAATGTAAACGCTTCCGGGTGCGCTCACGTGGGACGCTGAGGGGCGGGGCCTGGCGTTATGACGCAGACCCGCCGGGTTTAAAACCCAGTCTCACTACTATACCGGTGCCCTGACGTGGTATTCACTTCCCGCAGAGCTCTTGTGGTTTTTTGGCTATTTCCTGTGTATAACCCTTGGCATTGGCAAACGAACCCTCCTGTGTATAACCCTTGGCATTGGCAAACGAACCCTCCTGTGTATGACCCTTGGCATTGGCAAACGAACCCTCCCGTGTATGACCCTTGGCATTGGCAAACGAACCCTTCTGTGTATGACCCTTGGCATTGGCAAACGAACCCTCCTGTGTATGACCCCTGGCATTTGCAAACGAACCCTTCTGTGTATGACCCCTGGTATTGGCATTTACTCTGCTCTTGGTTCTGCCCTTAACGTTGGTACCGAGGTCAGTCTATGTGGCACCCTAAGCACACATCAGATTACCTCTGCTAATACTAAGGTCCTAGGGAGGACTTGTACTCTGGTCTGTACCTCTGTCTGGTGTTTCCCTTTCTTTATCTGTTACCTGCTTAATTGTCTATATAGCTTTGCCGACCATTCAAGGATCGGAAGAGTAGAAAGGGAGCTACATAAAGAGATCAATATCTTGGTAGCCAGAAGGATTCGTGACAATACTCTATTCCGTACCTCTGTCTGGTGTTACCCCTTGTTTATCTATTGTCTGGTTAATTGTCTTTCTAGTATTGCCGACCATTCAAGGATCGGAAGGGTAGAGAGCGGTCTGCGTAAAGGGACCACTATTTTGGTAATCAGAGGGATCCGTGACACACGAGCAGCGCAGAAACGTAAAAACAGCAGCGGTCACTAAAGGACGGATTTGTGTAAAACCGCCCGGTCACTAAGGGGTTAACATACCTCAATACAGAATGCACCTGTAAACATGTAACATAGTGAATATATTTATTTTATGTTAATCTGTATATTTGTGCAATTTTTTTTCTTAATATTTTGCATTTTATTACTTTGTATTTCTGTAACACTGTAACAATTTAATGTTGCTGAACCCAGGACATACTTGAAAACAAGAGAAATCTCAAGGTATCTTTCCTGGTAAAATCCTTTATAAATAAATAAATAATAAAATGTATACATGAAAACATGTTTGATTGGTTGAGAATGAAGAATTGCCATTGACAATTTTTGAGTGGAAATTAGTGATTAATAAGAAACAATTTAAAAACTTGCGCAAATTGATTCATGGACGTGTCCAATGTCTTTATAACAATATTGAGATCTATTTAAATTGCTGGGTGAATGGATTTGAATTACACAGAATATGACAAACATTGCTGAATTCAATGAAATCTAAATTAATATGTCATCCTATAGAATGAAAATAAATATCCTGTTTCTGTCATTGCTTCCTCAGGGGTAAGTGATGCATATACGGACATCATGTCTCAGCTAAACCTGCAACGCTACAGGAAGACAAAGATCACTCTGCAGGATATTTTGAGTATTGGAAAGAAAAACATGAGTGACATTAAACTAAGGACGGAAAAGGACATTCCCTGGTACTTTCTGCAGAAAGTAATGGCTTTGAATGTGAATGCTAGAAACACCACAATTACGCAACGTGCGGATAGCAAAAGTAAAAAAGAAACTATGAGTAAATATCAGGTGTTTAGTGATGATGATTTGGACACAAATGATTGTGTTCACCCCTTGGATGTCCTCTGTGTTGTTCTGCATTGCTCTGATCTTTTTCTACAATCGGAAATTGTATCTAAGATGTCCAGGTGCCAGTTCGCGGTCCCTCTGCTGCTCCCTGCTAGTGATGGTGGCAGTTGCACCCTCATGCTATGGGCAATGAGAGATATTGTGAAGACCTGGAGACCTCTCTCGTTAGCAGACGGGAAAGGGTTTATGGAGGACAATTTAGTGAAAATTCGGATGCCAATTTTCTCTTTCGTCAGACTGGGGGAAACCCAATTACCCAAATCTAAGATACTGAATCACGTGCTCTGTCCAGCCCATTCATTCAGCAACATTTTTGTGAATCATGAAATGGATTGTGGGACTCGAAGAATATCTGATGGGTTAGTAGAGATATCCTGGTTCTTCCCTTGTAGGTCTGGAAGCTCTGGAACCTTCCCTGAGCCCATTGCTGTCACCAATTTACGTGGGAACCTGGCATCTAAATTGAGAGAATTCACCTTTTTAGCACAGATTTCTGCAGTCGTCTTTATATTCACTGATAATTTAACAGAAAGAGATTACAAGTTATTTTCCCAGTTCACAGACACAGACGCACATTATTGTTTTGTTCTCAGCACAAACAACGACACAGAGAGAACTCGGATGACAAAAGAAACTCTGAAACGATTGTCTGAAATACTAAAGGTTTTCAGATTTTCTGCCAATGACAGAAATGCCATAAAAACTGCTAAAGATATTCAAGAAATTATCTTACAATGCAGGAATAAACACAATCCATTAAGTGTAGAGGAAATGGTGAATGTGGCCAGAAAATGTGGAATAAATGTAGATGAGGATTCTGTTGAATGTCAGAAGGCCAAGGACCAAGCCTTCTTAATCACCAGTGAGATAAAGGATGTTTCTCAGTATAAGAAATCAGCAATGAGTCTGCAGGGGGATCCATGGAAACAAATATCTCAGCTGGAAAAGGAAATGTGTAGAATGAAGAATCAAGAAAACTGTAACAGCGCCATGCATAAAAATAACCTGGTTAAAAAACGGTTTGAATTAATCAAGACTCAATATAATCATCCAATGCCCAACGCTATGAAGCTGTTTATCATGGCGTTAACGCAGATGACACATGTAGAAACATGTTATTTCATTAAATGGATGAAATTTAACCTTGATTCAAAAGTGAGAGATAATTTATTGAGGTTACGGAATGAGAAAAGAAGAAGTGTTGTCATGTCTCCAGACTCAGCGGAGATTAAGCAATTGTCCCACAGCATTCAAGAAAGTTCATTGGGGATTGAACACTTCCTGCGTGAGATGTGTCAATTCTATGAAGCTGAATTTTATATGATGCAACAGCAAGAAATCAGTCCTAACCAGAGACAATACAGTGAACTGCCAGGAATAGCAGCTGGTCTTCTGCTTGATGGGTTCCCATTGGAGCTGATTGATGGAGATGCTTCTAACATTCCTTTGCAATGGATAACCGCTGTCATGAACAAGCTACACACCAGGACAGGCGGGCGATGCAAGATGAGAGTGATCACTGTGCTGGGAGTTCAGAGTACGGGAAAATCCACTCTTCTAAACACCATGTTTAGTTTGCAGTTCCCGGTGGCCAGTGGTCGATGCACTCGAGGGGCCTCCATGACTCTTATTAGAGTCCAAGATGATGTCAGAAGAGAGATAGGGTGTGACTTTATTCTGCTGATCGATACTGAAGGTCTGAAAGCTCCTGAATTGGCTTCTCTGGATGACAGCTATGAACATGACAATGAGTTGGCCACGCTAGTGGTCGGGCTGAGCGATATCACCATTATTAACATAGCGATGGAAAATGCTACTGAAATGAAAGATACTTTGCAGATCGTGGCTCATGCTTTCCTGAGAATGAGTGAAGTTGGAAAGAAACCAAACTGTTACCTAGTACATCAAAATGTAGGTAATGTGACAGCCCATGAAAAAAATGAGGCAGGAAGAGTTAAACTTTTGCAAGAACTAAATGATATGGCAAAACTAGCAGCAAAAATGGAAAAAAGGAACAAATCTATTTCCTTTTCTGATATCATTGATTTTGATCCCGAAAAGGACACTTGGTACATTCCTGGATTATGGCAAGGAGTCCCACCAATGGCCCCAATAAACCAAGGGTACAGTGAAACTGTCTTTGAATTAAAAATACAAGTGCTTGATTTCTTGAAAAGGCGGCAAACTCCAGCACTTAATGATACCAGTTCATTTATTGAATGGGTTAAGAGTTTATGGAATGCAGTAAAACATGAAACATTTATCTTCAGTTTCAGAAATGTCTTGGTGGCAGAAGCTTACGACCAGCTGTCCATGAAATACTCGGAGCTGGAATGGAACTTCCGCAAACAAGTCCATTCTTATTTGGCAGAATCAGAAAGTATAATTAAAAATAATTTTTCAGGAGATTTCGAGAAAATTACATCTAGTATTCTAGAAAATGCAAAAAATCTGCTTGACAAAGAAGAGGCAATCATGATCCAAACGTTATCACAGTTCTTTGAGAGAGGTTGTTCCAATGTGCATCTGGTGGAAAAATACAAGCAAGAGTTTTTAATTCATGTTAAAAGCCTTAGGAAAGACCTTGAAGTTATGGCTTCAAACAAATGTTGGGAAGCGGTCCGAATCCAAAACGCAAAGCATGAGATACAAAACATACAAAACAAATTCCAGGAATGCGTTGAACGCAAGATTCATGAACATCTGGAGAAACAGACCACAAGTCAAAGTTCATTGAATGAGGATGAACTGAACCAGGAGTTTAATAAGTTGTGGGAGGGTATTTTAGCAGAAATGAACGTGTCTCGATTGAAGAAACGTCGAATTGACATTGAAATGTTGGTACAACTGAAAAAGGATTTAAAGCACAAGCCGGGTGCAGTCAATGAAACACTGAATAATGTTAGATCCCTAAAAGATTATGAACAAGGAAGCTTTACGATGGAAAAGACCTACATGGACATTAAGGCTGTCTCATTGAAAGGTGTTAAGGAATTTTTTACCAAGGGGTACAGTAAAAAGTTAGAACACATTGCAGAGGAAGTAGCATGTGATTGTCAAGATTTTGTTCTGCACAAAGTGAACACAAAAGAAGATTACAATGAATTGTATTGTCAGCAGCTACTAACCACTATAGACAGAAAACTGGATAAAGTAGAAGTTAGGAAACTCCATCCCACCCCACTGTATGAAGTCAATCTGAAACTTCATGTTTTGGGAAGAGCAGCTCCTCACTTTCAGAAGCTACACGATGACTTTGGCAAAAATAATGACCCGATACTTCTTATCAATAAATTTAAAAATCACTATTTCTTGACATTTAAAAGTAAACTCCAACGCAGGGACACTTCCAGGAAACACAAAGCAAAGCTTTTCTGTGACCAGTGTTTGAAACCAGCAATAAGTGACCACATCTACCGGAATCTCGGACAACAAATTGTTACTGAAATCTTGAGAAGTTCTGATGCGGCAATATTCAAAAGTCAGAAGTATTTCCAGTTCACCCTCCTGAAGGAGCTGCTTGTAATAAACCAGTTTGAGAACTACATAGACTACATCACACAGTATGAGCGCTATGTGAAAAGATGGCTTTCAGACTATATTGCAAAAATATATAAAAACTCTGAAAGGCTAGAAAATGTACTGTCACAAATTCTCTCTTCCCTTACTGAGGAGATCCGAGCTGCTCTCACAAACCCAAAGGTCCACAATAGTAAAAACGTTTCTGAATTCCTGCAAAACTTCTCCAACGAGTTAAGTAAACACTTGGTGCTTCCAAGGAATGCAGTGAAAGTTACAGGTTTCCAGAATCCATCAAACGTCCACCAGTTCTCTAGAGATATTGAGAGTTCAATCGATACAATGATAAATGAAATAAAGTCCCGTATACAATCTTTGTGTTTTGAATCTCTACTCCATAATCTTACATTGAAACCCCACGACGAATTGTTTGAGAGAGTCATTGGATGTGGAAAGAAATGTCCATTCTGTGAAGCTCCCTGTGAAGCTGGAGGAACAAAGCATATCCACCACTCTGTGACTATCCATCGCCCTAAAGGATTAGCCCAGTATACATGGTCAGAATCGAATGTTCTTTGCTATTCCATGTGTTCCACTGATATCCTTTCCAACACCAGCTTCATAAACTCAGACACAGAGGGGGAATGGTGTTTATATAAAGAATATCAAAACATTTATCCAGATTGGATCATACAGCCAGACCAAGAACTTAATTCCTCAGATTGCTGGAAGTTTGTCTTCAAGGAGTACAATAAACAATTTGCAGCGCATTACAAAGCTAGACCAGCTGAGATCCCATATGAATGGGAGAAACTGACTCAAGAACAAACGCTCAGCTCTTTGCATGAAGTGTATAATGTGAAATAATGACAGTACGAACAAAACACTGAGCAACAGAAGAATAATTCTCTTGTTGATTAATATCAGAGACGTTGAAAAGTCTTTTGTTCTCATTGTGCAGATTCATAAGTGATAAAACATGTCGCAGTTCAAGCCGATTGCATTTATCCATGTTTCTGTCCATTACAGTTGCCAATATTATCCCAAATGGACACTTTATTTCGGCTCTTTGGTTTCTTTATCAGCGGAGTCCTTTTCAAACATTGAAAACATCTAGCACTAGCATGAAAGACACCTGTGCGGCATGGACACCATGTTTAACTGTTTGGAATATCATTTGCGTTTCTTTCCGTTGTCATGTAGCAGGTATTGCCTTTACATTATGGAGTAATAGATGTAAAACTTAATCACAAAATGAATTTCTAACACAGTTAATGATAGTTGCACAGCATGAAATAGATTAAACATGCTTAAAGGAATATTAAAAAATAGAGTTACTTTTTTCCCTTAAATAATTGGGCAGATTCTGCTGGCAGCCTCTCTCCAATAATTTGTTTTTTTTCCACCTTTTCCAGTGTTTTTACTTACCTTTTTCTCCGTTGCCACGTGCAGTTTCTCCTTTCCAGCTCAGAGACTTCAAAACACTGAAGTCTCAGAGCTTTTCTATGGAATTTGCACCCCCTAGGCAAATTGTGTAGCCTAAGGTGACGTAAATTGTGCAACGCAAACGAGACTACAGTCTTGGGGCCATATTACATACTTGGTGCTAACCTAACCAGAGCTGTTGTGAACTTCCCAGAGCCATTATAGCCTATGGAGGTTTTAAGTTTACAACAGCTCTGGTTAAGTTAGCACCAAATATGTAATATGGCCCTTGGTGTACGTGAGTCCCATATTACTTGCACACAACGACTGATCAGGGCTACATGTGCAGATCCGGTCCATCAACTTTCTCTCTGACAACCCCCGGCTTCGTGGACGGTCTCGGGGAGAGACATCAGCATGCTCCTCAAATGACCGAAAGATGGAAAATTCAAACCTCCCGGCTGCCTGGTCCTGTGGGGGTGGGTCAAGGAATCTCCGCCACTTCAGCCTGCATTTCAAAGAGTTCAGGGGTCCTGGGAGGGAGGGGGGGACTCCACACACCCTAGCCACTTCAAAAAGTTAAAGTGTGTAGAATATCCCTTTAAAATGCTCAACGTAAAACTAAGCATTTTTAGGACAGATCAAAGTAAGAGGCCGGCTTGGGTAACGGCTGGAAATCTATTAGAAACAAAATATGCTTAAACCTCTAACTACATCCCTGTGCAACTCTTCATTGCTATGCAACACACATTGACTCAGTCGGTAAGTAAAGCATAAGAGTTGGGTCAGGAGGCAGCGTGCCAAGTGTTTTCATTGAGTCGGTAAAGCTACCACCACTCTGTTAATATGCATTATTGTTTTTTTAAAACATTTTTTAACTAGAAACAGGCTTCAATATATCTACGCCAGACGTAATGAAGCCGTCCATCGGTACTCACTCCACGGCCGTACAATATGCAATTAAAAAAAAGAAAATAGAAACTGCTCTGGCAGCTGAAATTTCAAACCATGGATTTATACCTCATCTCCCCACAGAGCAGACAACGTTTCAACCTTACTTAGAGGTCTATTCACTAAAGGTGAAACTGAGGAGAATGACTGGAGAAGTGAAAATTCTAGGTCAAAATAGCCAAACCAGAAAAATTCTCCCATTTATCTCACTTTCCAAATCAGCTATTTGGTGTAGATGGTTCTCTTCTCCTGCCAGTTCTCCTGAGATTTACCATTTAGCGACTAGACCAGATAATCTTTGTCAAGTCTCAAAGACGTGGCAGAAAATGGGTAAGGAGGAAACGTTGATATATTTATAGATTTGAAGGTATTATGACATTTTGAAAAATCTAATTATGTCTATAATTTAACCACAGTCACTTCTCTAAATATCTAGGTATGTGGTTATTAGACCCAAATCTATCCTTTGGCCCCACATCGAAAAACTCTCATCTAAACTTTACCCCAAACTAGGTGCCCTGTACAGAAACAAATCCTCCCTACCTGAATTGGCTGCTTCCTCTAGCAGTTCCCTCATCCTATAACCTCCGATCCAGGACCAGCACCTTACTTGCAATGCCACAATACAAAAAGAAAGTGGCTCGATCCTTATTTTCCTACAGAGCACCACAAATATGGAATAACCTACTAGACACCATCAAATCTTCCCCCAGTCTAAAATCGCTTAAGAGCTCCCTATTAACATACCTGGATACAGAATGCACCTGTAAACATGTAACATAATGACTATTTCCTACATATTTATTTTCTGTTAATCTGTGTATTTGTGTTTTGTTTTTAATATCTTGCATTGTATTACTTTGTATTTCTGTAACAACTGTAACATTTTAATGTTCTTGAACCCAGGACATACTTGAAAATGAGAGAAATCTCAATGTATCCTTCCTGGTAAAATCCTTTATATATAAAATATAATTTAATATGCATTTATTCTCAAATACATATGAATAATTATAAGACATTAATAAATTAATTTGAGATCATCACTGGCTTAGAGTAAGGGGGAGAGAGAGAAGAAAACATGACATTGTGTGGTACTTGCAAGATTACTTGTGAATATTGTATACACTATGTGTAATTGTTAGTCTGTATGTTTAATGTAAAGTGTTTTCATACAAGGGTCAAATGATTGTTTTGTAACGTACTTTGATTACTGATCTCATATTAAACATTGCATTGATTGAACTCAACAATCTTTTCTTTATTATTTACCGTCCACTCCTTGCCATTACATTAACCTCTACAAACCACAAAACTATAAAGTGTGTTGATGGCTAACACGCTTGGTTGAGGCCTAATCCCAATGATTTTCACAGTAATCCGTTATAATGGATGGCAGGATTAAACATACAACCAAAATCAAATTGCAATAGTATTTAAAATAGAACTCCACTGTGTAGAGTCATAAAAGGGGTTATTCAGGAAGCACCAAAATTTCAATTAAATTTTTCAATTCAGAGCAATACGGTGCAGTTCGGCAAACCATTTTGCAGACCCTGCAGTGAATTCACTATTCCATAGGGTCATCATTTTGCACCAAATTGGCTACCAAAGACCACAGAACTGCAGATAAAAAAAGGAGCGCTGCTATTCTTCTAAAAGGTGTTGAAACCAATATAAATTGCATTAAAATGTGTCTAAATAATAAAAAGGTCTTTTACAGAATAAAAAAAAGCCTTTGAAAAATATTGAAAATCAAAAATTTTGTCTAAAAAAAATAAAAATACAAAAATATTCAGAAATATAAATAAAAGGCCAATTTGCTGAAAATGAAAATAAACTTTTTTTGACACTTCGGTGCAGCTCGACAGTTTGTAAATAAATTAACCATTACTTCTCTAGGGGACAATTTTTGTGCCGCCAAAGATTGCCGAACCACGGTGATCTGCACCGTATTTCGCTGTCCATTCACCAGTATTTGGCGAATTGACAGTTTAATGAATACACGAACTGCCCCGAAATTGCACCGTACAGGGAAATTCACCATTTAACCACTTCAATGCGGTGGATGCGCTCAGTGTGTACAACCGCATTGGTACTTCGCTGCGGAGGACGTGCTGAGCGCGTCCTCCTTTTGCAGCCGCGATCAGCCGGTATTCCGGCTGATCGCTCGGCCCCCCGGTGCGGGCTGACATCATCGATGTCAGCCCAGCCTCCGGGACCCCGGCGGGCACGATAGGCGTCATCGCGCATGAGCGATGACGTCTATTTCAGGCACCCCCCCGCCATTGCAGGGAAGGTGCCTGAAGGGGAGGGGGGGAGGTCCTTCGGACCTCTCCCCCTCCCCTTCCCCGCGGGCCAGCGATTAAAGACAGGCACCGCCTGGAAGGGCACAGCCTGCCCTTCCAAGTGGCGGCTGTCTTTAACCCCTAGGGGGCTGGATCGCGATATGGCGCCAACATGTGCTGTATCGCGGTCCCCTCCCGGAGCTGGCCGACATCTTGGATGTCGGCCAAGCTTCCGGGATATCCCCCTAATGACTGGCGTCATCGCGCAGAGCGCGATGGCGCCAGGTTTGAAATTAACCCCTTGCTGCCACCTATAGTGGAGATAGGGGGTTCCAAGAACCCCCTATCTCCCGATCCGTGACAGCTAGGGGTTAATGTTTGCTATCATTGGAACGGCCAGAGTGTGGCCTTTCCAATGATACCAAACATGACCATGTAAAATGTAAAAAAAAAAATATATATTTAAAAAAAGTTTTTTTTTTTTTTTTTAGATTTATTAGTGCAATAATATTGTTCCCATTTCAATTATAATGTGAACAATGATGCTGCACTAACGATTTTTTCTATGGGGGGGCGTTTGCTAAAGAACACATAATTTTCCCCAAAAAAAAGTAACGATTCCTCATTTCTAATTTTTTTAACAAGCGCACCCCATAGAAAATATAACCGCAAACTATCGCATTTTAAAATGTGAAAAAAACCCACTTTACACATTGTAAATTATTGAAAATTCTAATTTTATTGCATTTTTTGTTATAATATACAGACATGACATAACGTATACATATAATAATGACATATTATGAATCTGCACAGTCTGCCGGAAAGAACGATATATAATATGTCTGGGTCATATATTAAAATAAGGCTTCAAAACGCGGTTAAACATGATGAGCGAAACCGGTAAAAATGAGCTCAGCACAGAGGTGGGAAAAGGCTCAGCAGCGAAAGGGTTAATGGAATTCGGATGCAAGTTCATTGCTTTGTGAATAAACCTTAAAGTGTTCTTACTATCCCCATTGTCACAGAACCCCGTGCTCAGAGACTGTGGACTGTACTAAAACCTTGCTCCTCCGCTATTCCCCTCATTCGAGCTATTTGTCTGTTTATGTTTTAAGGTTAAAAGTGATGTTGTTGTGACTTTCCCCCAGCAGAACATAATCCAAATGCCTTTAATCCTGTCCCTCATGTTTCCTGCCACCAGGGGGAGGCTGGGTTTCAAACCATGAGCTGATTTTGAATCTCCAGCCAATCCCATTCCAGGACTGCACAGCATTAATTTTAATGAAACATCTGCAGAAACTTGAAACTCCCGGAGCCCTGAAAATCCTTTGCTCCAGCAGGGTGCTCTTTTGGAGTTAGGGTCCCCCTCATGGGAGCTACCGGTGGGGTGATTTTCAGGAGGGCTCTCCATCGGGAACACACGTTGCTGAGCCTTTCTTGGCCCCAGGAGCTCAGGCAGCAGCGACCATGTAGCATCACCTGGGAGTAACTGCTACACGCTGCCATCCTTGCCCCCGCCAGCGGATTTGGCAGCTTTTTGGACTGTGACACCATAGGGACCCGAGCTATCAAACGATACCCCTGGATTGCCGCTGCTGCCTGGAACCCCCCCAAACAAGGACCCATGCTCTGTATGACTGCAGTTACAGTTATTTGTAAGGCAGCACCAAGTTCCGTAGCAATGGGAGAGACAAAATAACCAACATACATACACGTTAAACACATAGAACAGTAGGACAGAGGATCCTGCTCAAAAGTTTACAATCTGTGAGGAGGGCCTGATAGAGACCAGGGGAACTGCGGTGCCGGGATGTCTGGGTGGGCTGGGATGTAAACTGTTGGCATATGATTCTGTACCAAAAAAACAGAGGCCAGCTAAAATGGCCAGAGAGAGTCTGCTAACCCAATATGAGGAGTGTCGTCTGCTTTATTTGGAGAAATTAAGAACTGGCATTGAATCAGCGCTGCGTGCTGACGGGAGAATCCGGGAACTGGCGGAGGTGAATGAACCACGACAGCCAAGGGAAAATATAAGACCTTGGATTTCGTAATACTCATATTTGAGTCCAATCCACAATTACTAATACCATTAATTTTACGGATGTCCCGACTGGTATTTAGCCGCAGATTGGAGTCATGCGGTATTTGGGATTGGCCAATATCAAGTCCCGATCAGACATGACACCACCTGGACCAGTGGCTCCATCGTCTAAGCGAGACTGGAGTCTCTGCATCCACACAAAGCATCTCCTCTGCCAGCTCTCAAGTCATGCAGCAGGCAGGAAAGATGCTGCTTGTGAATGCAAAGGCACTCTGAGACTCTTAGCATCCACTGCCTCCTCCATGAGTTGCAGGCATGCAGGGGAGATACTGCAAGTCACTGCCGAGGCTCTGGGACTCCAGCTGGGCACCTGGGAGCTTCACTACCTGCCAGGTCGCACACTCGGCTTGAAAACCCTATCTCTGAACCAAAAATTGCCTTGATAGTGTCTCGATCTTCATTCTAGGGATCGAATCAGGTTAACCTAGTTAACTTTTATACTTCATATATAGTTTGGGACAGATGAAGGTTTGTAATATCCATTATGAGGCCATCTCAATTCCTAGAATTAGGGGCTTGATTTAATTTTTTCTTTTGATCGTTCAAAAGTCGACGGGTTTCAGCCACTTTTTTTTTCAAACTAGCGACTGGTTAAAATGGAAAAAAAATTTTATCTGAAAAAGCATCTGGTATATTCACTAAAAGGTGATGCATCAACGTTTCCTCCGTACCCATTTTCTGCCACGTCTTTGAGACTTGAGAAAGATTATCAGGTCTAGACGCTAAATGGTAAAACTCAGGAGAATTGGCAGAAGAGAATAATCTAGACCAAATAGCAGATTTAGAATGTGAGATAAATGGGAGAATTTTCACCTTTAGTGAATAGACCTGCTTATATTCATCCTGTATCCTATTGGCTAGTAAGCATCCCTGTTTGACGAGCCCAAGTTTACCTAGTCTGATTTTCTGTCCCTTTTACTGAAATCCATTTGTCGACCCCTTTCGGCACGCAATATTTTTATTGAAAAACTGTCTGACAGACAAATTTTAATTGAATCGATAAAGATAAAATTTTCATTAGCGAGTATAGGTGCTTAAGCTGATAATGGGCCTGGATTTTTAATGGGGATCGGAGTGCCGATATGCCCTTAATTAAATACCAGGAACAAAAAAATGGACAAATTGTAAAGGATTTTACAAGATATCCAAAATATAAATAGTTGGAATATGCAATTAAGCCATCTGTCCCAACCCCCCCCCCCCCGTGCCTGCTAAATCCTGCTCTGCTGTACCCGGCTGTACCCCTGAGGCAAATTCCTTAAAACCTGCTCCCAATGACATATTGTTGTCACCTTATATGGAAGAAGTGCTACAATCACTTCGTACATGTGGCAGTCTCGGATTGGTTATGACACCAGCTCCCCCATTTTGTTGTAAGGTTATATATATACTCCTGTTCATGAATACAATTTGAAGGACATAGCAGGTTGTCGGTGTCTCATTTTGCACAAGCGCGTGCTCATCAATGTCTGGGTACAGCAAATCCTGACCTGTAATGGAGATGGGGGGACACACGGAGACCAGAAGTGGGAAAGTGTTCAGACCTAACAAATGGTGCCAGTATTAAGTGGGATCACTTGCTCAGGTAAGATGAGTTTATTTTGAGCTCTATTACCTGTGTACTGTGATCCCGAACTCTATGCCTCCAAACTCTTTCTCTATCTAGTTTTAATGCCTCCAAACTCACTCTGTTGCCTCTAACTTCTCTGTCATCTTGTGTCTATCATGGAAAGTGCCTTCTGTGTGGTATATTGGATCATGTGGTATATTTGATCAGAGCTTAAATTTTCTTTGAAGTTAAGAGCCAGTTTCTTCTTATGGTAATAAGTGAGTGATAAGTCTCCAGTCTCTGGATCCCTCACTGATATTACAGTTTGAAATGTACAAAGCTCTTAGAATCCTCATAAAGTTATTAGTAGGGTGACCATTCATACCCAAAGATTAAATAATGGTATCTGTATTTTGTGTATACAGCGCTCTGTATAAAATGCGCTCTGTATAAGGTGCTCATCACATTTCCATCAATATATCCAGCTTTTCTTTTTTTTTTTTAAACATATTTTTATTCATCTTGGTTCAACATACATCAAAAACAGATAAATAGACGTCTCAGTAAACATCAGTATCAAATATTCAACTAATACATATACATGGCATCCAGCGTCCGAAAAAATTACTGTGCAACTCCCCTTAAAACCCATGAGATCCACATGGGGGTCGGTTAAGTGCGGGCATCTACTGGATCCAGTGGCGTAGCGTGGGGGGGGGCCAGGGGGGCTGTGGCCCCGGGCGCAATTTTCATAGGGGGCGCAAAACTTCAAAAGAAATTTGGCCCCCAAAGTTTCTAACAGCCGATCAGCTAGTGTTCCTCACACGGCCATCCCATTGGCTGAACTGGTCATGTGATGATGACACAATGTAGGCAGGAAATCCTCCTGACTGGTGGGGTGGGGGCCATGTGACTTCTCATCACTGACCCACGTGGTCTGTGTAGAGGATGAGACGTCTGTGTAGAGGATGAGACGCCTGCCCTGCGCTTAGTGAGTGGGAGGGTGTGAGTGGCTGCACAAGAAGATCCCAAGCTGCAATCAGTGGGTGAGTAATACAAAGCAGGGGCATTAACTACCACAGGTGCAGGGGGGAGTGATGGGTCCTCCTTCCGTTTAACAATGTGATTATTGCTCTTGGCTGCTAGCCAAGAGCTGCTTCTCCCTGTAGTGAAGGCTGCCCTGCCCCCTAATTTCCGGCCGGCCAACGTGTGGAGCATGCTCAGCATGGTGATAGATAAGCAGGCACATGCGGGCTGCACCCTTCTGCCCCTTCCCCACTAACTGGAGTCAGAGGAGAGGTCTGTATCTGGGCACAAAGCAGCTGATGCTTTGCTGCTTGTCTCCTAATCTTCCCCTGCACAGCATGGAGCCTGAGATCACTGTCACCTCCTGGAGATGCAGAGATACCGAGATTCTCCCCCTCCTGATTAAGGGAGGGGGTGGGGAAGGGGGATCTACTGCATTCCTGTTTAACCCCTGTAAGGCCAGGTGTCCTTGACAGATTCTTACTGACATTTTAGCTTTCCCTCCTGCTTTCCTGTCAAATAATCTTTTAGAGTGTGTGTGTGTGTGAGAGAGAGAGAGGTGTGTGTGTGTGAGAGCTGTGTGTGTGTGAGAGAGAGAGCTGTGTGTGTGTGAGAGAGAGAGCTGTGTGTGTGTGAGCGGTGTGTGAGCTCTGTGTCTGTGAGCTGTCTGTGTGTGTGAGCTCTGTGTGTGTGTGAGCTCTGTGTGTGTGTGTGTGTGTGTGAGCTCTGTGTACGTGTGAGAGAGATGCGCGCTCTGTGTGTGTGCTATGATACGCTCATACACACTGTACATTACTGGGAGTTTTATTGCTGAGTCGACATTGTGGACCTGGAGGGGTCCAGTGCGTGGGGGGCACAATTCTCGCCTTGCCCCGGGCGCTGACAACCCACGCTACGCCACTGACTGGAACTGAGGGGGTATCCAGCTTTTCTTAATGCTTTATATACTGTATTGTGCTCAGGTCTGCATGCTGTGCTCTCTGCACACTCTATACTGCGTCTACACACTGCCTCTGTTCTGTATAAGACACTCTCCACTCTCTGTATTATGTGCTTTATCTAAGTTCGAGACAAAAGATGAGAGGCATAACTGTGTAAACCTGTGCTGTGCATCTGTAAAGATAAACAACAGGGATAGATAAAAGGATTGCTGCACTTTAAACAAAGAAAAAAAAAGATATACTCTGGGTCAGCCTGTATGTTTCACAGGGAAGCATTGAGGTTTCTGTACAGAGTATAAAAGGGAGAATTAAATGAAAGCTAAACATTGCATATACTTACCCTGCTGGTCCCATGAGGCAGCAATTATACGTGGTTTATGGCTTTTATTTTATTGCATAATGGTGAAGGGTGAAATAGAGTGTAAGCTCTGAGGTTTAGGTAGGTATAATGGCCATGCAAACAGATTTGGAAACTAACCATTTTAAATGTGTGACTGCCATTAACCCCTAAAATGCCATTTGTCAAGGGAAACCTTAAAATGTATACACTGTAAGGAATGAAGCCTGCCTATTAACCCTTTATATATACAACTAAACCAAGAGGAAAATGAAAGTAATACACAATGTGTATAGCCTGATTGTTAACCCCTTTAATGCTGAGCCATTTGCTCCGTGTGAAAATAAAAATTTAATTTTTTTCTATTTTAATGTTATAACGAATATGGTCATATTGGATATCTTTGGAAAGGCCAGGCTCTGCTCTTTCCAATGTCACCTTGATTGATCATGTGCGATGCACAGGCATGGAGATGCAGTGTTCCGAATGACCCCTGTATCATGGTATTCTGTCTCTCCCATTCTGCAGTACTACGGAACTTGTCATCTGACACATAAGCCAGGAAACTGGATAAAGTGAAAACACCATCACACACATTATTGCTTATTCTATTAGATTTAGTGCTGTGGAAGCACAAGTCAGGACAGGTCAGGAACAGTCCTTGTTCTAGGGCAGCAAAGAACTGAGGCCAGGTTAGGAATAGTCCTTGTGCTAGGGCAGCACAGGAGTAAGAATAAAGAAAAGACAACCTGTAAGGATCAGTAAGGGTCCAAGGAGGTCTCTGGATCACCAGCAAGACTTCTGCACCTATTCCTGCATTGCAAAATGATAAGAGCCTCCAGATACAGAGTACAGTGCTAGGGTTGCACATCTTGTGGTGTCTGGGCATCCGTATCACAGTCGCGCATTCATACTATCTAGATATGCGTTTGGTGTTGTGTGTGATTTCGGAGACATATGGAAACATAGAAGTGTGTTTTTGTTTTATTAATTAATTTTCTTTCTTTTACAGGACGAAGAGAGAAAATCCAATAGATCAAGAAATTAATAACGTGGATATTTGTGTATACAATCCCTTACCAAGGCTGATCTCTTCGGAAATCTAATGGTTTGGAAAAAGATTCCTTTGGTCTCTTTTTCCAAAAGGAGGGATATTGTGGGCCTACCGAAATCAGCTGCATTAACTTCCCCGTACCCCTACTGCTCCGAGAAAGAGAGGAGGGCGGTTGATGCTTCCTTGTATTTTGTCACATTCGGTCTCAATGGCGGTACCCGGCATGCGCCAAGTAGGGCCCAGGTATGAGTAAAATCCGCTATATGCAGAGAAGCGGGACACAATAATCTAGGATACGTGAATAAACCACAGGAGACACTGGGGACCTCTGCACGGCTATACCGAAAGAAGCCCTATGCTGATAGATCGGTCCTTAGAGTGGCCGAATCTGCTCTAATAGAAAAGAGTAACCTAGTGGCCGTGCAGAGTCCTGGGGAAAACACAGATTACTGAAGGCGTATATACTCCACAACCTGCAGGGAAGCACTTCAATGACAAAAGCCGTGGTCAGCAGCAGACACAACTAATTCATCAATATATACAGTACAGCTAGGGATGTCCAGAAGAGTCGTCAGTGAATAAGCCAGGAGTCAAAACCAAAACGTTTACCTTAAAGCCAAAGCGGGGATACACCAAAGAAAATCCGTCAGCCAGGCCAGAGGGTCAATACCATGAAATCAATCAGAACATGAAACTCAGACAAAGGAGAAACACTGAAACTGATAACATGAAAAACACTGGAAACTTAGGCTAACTTAAGAAACAATAGACAGAGAAACCAAAGAAATAAGGTAAACTATAAACACGAAATAGAACTAGAACTTGGACAGAATAACAGGGAGCTCTCAGGAACAAATCTGTAGCCGAAGTGAACCAGATGCAAGAGCATGGTGATATGGGCCATGGCTTAATATAGGGGAGTAATCAGCCCATATCACCAGCAGAAGCTCAACGAGCAACTGAAAGTAGCAGACACATTAACCCCTGAGCTGCATCCCAGGGAAAAACAACATAGAAACACATAGGAACCAAGACACGAGGAATACAGAGGGCAGGGGGACAGGGTTGGAACGTAACAGTAGCCCCCTCCAAAAAAGGTAACCTCAGGGCACCTACAAAAATGCAAAAAACAATGCACACTCAGTCTTCTGAGTCGTCTGAATCTTTAGCAAAATTCTCCATGAGACTAGGGAATCGCTGGAACACAACCCAGTGTGCCTCCCGGCCCAGTAACCCAGAAGGAGTCTTCACAAAACCATTAGGAACATTTCTTACTTTAGGAGATTCCTCAAGGTAAGCTAGGAGTACAGCCTTATCAGACTCAGAAAGGAGCGTGATATTCTCGGACCCTGGGCGAAGAGTGGCATCCTCGGACCCAATGCGACTAGAGCTGGTCCCCTTTTTACTTCTCCTCCTAGAGCGAGACTTAACATGTGTGACCATGTCACATGACATGACATTATTGGAACCACTGAGGGACATGGGCACAGTGGGTTTGGTATGTGGCTCGGTAACCGCTGACACACAGCTTGACTGGATTTCTGGAACCGCTGACACACAGCTTGACTGGGTTTCTGGAACCGCTGACACACAGCTTGACTGGGTTTCTGGAACCGCTGACACACAGCTTGACTGGGTTTCTGGAACCGCTGACACACAGCTTGACTGGGTTTCTGGAACCGCTGACACACAGCTTGACTGGGTTTCTGGAACCGCTGACACACAGCTTGACTGGGTTTCTGGAACCGCTGACACACAGCTTGGGACTGGCACCACACCAGGTTTAGGCATCACGACTGGCACCGCACCAGGAAGCATCGCTGGCACCACACCAGGATTAAATATCGTGGGTGGAACGTAGCCAACAACAGACGTGGCAGCTTCACTGTCGGACAAAGGCAACGTGGTTTTCCCATAAGACAAAGACATAGTGGGTTTCTCCCTGGACAACATGATTGCGGTTTCCCCACCAAACTCCGTGGTTGTGACCCCACCACCAGACCCCATAATTGCGGCA
Organism: Leptobrachium leishanense; assembly: GCA_009667805.1. Classification (NCBI taxonomy): domain Eukaryota; kingdom Metazoa; phylum Chordata; class Amphibia; order Anura; family Megophryidae; genus Leptobrachium; species Leptobrachium leishanense. The sequence continues at coordinate 24,320 of RXON01003672.1, forward strand.
TTGCCACCTGGCACTATGAGTGCGGTGGGTGATGCAGATAAGCGTACAGCACCGCAGGTAATACAGCCTGTAACAACCTTACGCCCTGGACCACCATTTGGGTGTATGGCCGTTTGGCGAGGCCACATACGAGAGGTATTAATGGGAACAACCTCTATGGCTTCATCCTCTGACTCCCTGGCCGAGAAGGAGTCAAACTCCATTTGTACCTCGGGATCAGAAGGGGAAAACTCGACTGTGTCTGAGATGTCAGTTGCCCCCTCCACAGACCTGGTTACCCCTGGAAGGGCTCTCCTAGGCCTGGACGGTAAAGGGGGTCTGACCATGGATACATGGCGGGGTCTGATGCCATCTGACCCAGTACCGGGCTGGCACCATCTGACCCATAGTCAGAATATTCAGCAAGGTCATTAACATCAGTTGTCCCCTCCACAGGTCTGGTTACCCTAGGAAGGGCTCTCCTAAACCTGGATGGTACAGGGAGTCTGATTACCTCGGATTCATAATGGGACCTGGCCTTGGTGACTCGACTGTGGGTTTTGGGCACCTTGCCAGTTTCGGCACGCACTGGCGTCTTGCCTGTCCCGGCGCGCACTGGCTGCTTACCAGTCTCGGCGCGCACTGGCTACTTGCCAGTCTCGGCGCACACTGGCGTCTTGCCAGCCTCGGCGCGCACTGGCGTCTTGCCAGCCTCGGCGTGCACTGGCGTCTTGCCAGCCTTGGCACGCACTGGCGTCTTGCCAGTCTCGGCGCACACTGGTGTCTTGCCAGTCTCAGGGCACACTGGCGTCTTGCCAGTCCCGGCACGCACTGGCTTAAGCCAGCACCATGAAATGAAATGTGACGAACTGGCACAATAAAAACAGAGCTTGTCAGTTCGCCTTCTATTCATCTCCTCAGGGGAAAACCACGTACCCTGCTTTCTAGAACAGCTTGATCATTAGAAGGGGAAAAGCTGTGTCCATTAACCCCTTCCACTTAGACATGAAATCACCAAACAGCCCAGCATGGATTCAAACACTTTACGCAACTCTGCGGGCTTTAAGTTTGGCTCTTGCATTATGTCACATTCGGTCTCAATGGCGGTACCCGGCATGCGCCAAGTAGGGCCCAGGTATGAGTAAAAGCCGCTATATGCTGAGAAGCGGGACAAAATAATCTAGGATAGGATACGTGAATAAACCACAGGAGACACTGGGGACCTCTGCACGGCTATACCGAAAGAAGCCCTATGTCCTTAGAGTGGCCGAATCTGCTCTAATAGAAAAGAGTAACCTAGTGGCCGTGCAGAGTCCTGGAGAAAACACAGATTACCTGAAGGCGTATATACTCCACAACCTGCAGGGAAGCACTTCAATGACAAAAGCCGTGGTCAGCAGGGACACAACATATTCATCAATATATACAGTACAGCTAGGGATGTCCAGAAGAGTCATCAGTGAATAAGACAGGAGTCAAAACCAAAACGTTTACCTTAAAGCCAAAGCGGGGATACACCACCAGCGAAAATCCGTCAGCCAGGCCAGAGGGTCAATACCAGGAAATCAATCAGAACATGAAACTCAGACAAAGGAGAAACACTGAAACTGATAACATGAAAAACACTGGACATGAACTTAGGCTAATTTAAGAAACAATAGACAGAGAAACCAAAGAAATAAGGTAAACTATAAACATGAAATAGAACTAGAATTTGGACAGAATAACAGGGAGCTCTCAGGAACAAATCTTTAGCCAAAGTGAACCAGATGCAAGAGCATGGTGATATGGGCCCATGGCTTAATATAGGGGAGTAATCAGCCCATATCACCAGCAGAAGCTCAACGAGCAACTGAAAGTAGCAGACACATTAACCCCTGAGCTGCATCCCAGGGAAAAACAACATAGAAACACACAGGAATCAAGACATGAGGAATACAGAGGGCAGGGGGACAGGGTTGGAACGTGGGAATGTGACATATTTGCAGTTAAGGTTTGTGAAAGTTTTGAAAAGTGAAAGTTTTTGTAAAAGTTGATAGAAGGCGATATGTGTATAGCTGTGAGTGGCGAACATGAAGGCAGCCAGTCATAGAAAGTGATGGAAGTTGATTGAAGGTGAATGGAAAGTGATTAGTCAAGAAAGTCGTCTTTTGCTATGTTTGACTTTTGTTTCATCCTGCTTGTCTAGTTTTTCCTTTGTCTATTGTATGTCATTCTTAGAGAGATATTGGCACACTGTCAGGTATATTAGAAGGGAAAAATTAAAATGGATGCCTGTAGCCATCTTGTTTTAAATAGAAAGGCTTTTCTTTTTCAATTTTCCCTAGTTTTAGAAATGAACAGAGATTTTTTTAATAGTTCATGGCTAGGTGAAACTTTAAGAGTTTTTTTAGAAATACCAGACATGAGGGAACCTTAAAATGTCTTTGTGTGATATAATGCTGAAGCTAAGTGCCAGACATGTCATATTTAAATTTATTGGTTTGTCTTAAGTCTTTAAAACAAAAATATATTTTCTCTTTGGGTATAGGAATAAAAGTTAAAATCTTTGCAAATGTATGATTATATTCAAGAAATATATTCTTATAATCAAGGTATATTTTATTATATTTACAGTAGAAAATAGATGCTCCAATAAGTATTTGTTGAGTATAACTGGTAAATAGTATAATTATTGAAGAATAGATTCTTTGATTTTAACAGAGAAAGGAATTCAACTGATAAAGAGACCTAGTAAAAACTTTGAGGAGTGGAAATATAAATCAAATTTTGACAGGATAGAATCATACATTGAAAATAGAGGGTCTTTGTAAATCAGATTGACTTCTTGACCTGAGATAAGATATATAAAAATTAAATGGTGGAATTAATTAGAAGAGCAACACTGCCCTCTAGAGGTATAGTAAATATCATAGTAATATAAAGAATATAATATTTAGATGGAAAGAGCTAGATTGTCAGTGTCGTCAAATTGACTATAATTGGAGCCGCACTGTTCGTTGCAGGGGCATTCACGCAAGCAGACCATCGCAGGCAGACCATCGCTAGCAGACCATCCCAGGACACAATGCACTCAAGATTTCACACCACATCTCTAACTCACATGCATTGATTATCTGACATTGATAATTTTCACATATTCCAAAACAATCAAAGAATATTCCAAGGCTATAACTCATTGAATCCAGATTGGAGGTAATGTATGAGAGAGCAAATTTAAGGTTAATAAATTATATATATTTGGAGTATTTCTTGCAACAGATACACTGAGATTTCTCAGATTACTGTTAGATCTAGAGTCTTCAAAATATTTCTATATCTGTAGATAGAGATATGAAGAAGAATCGGATATAAGGATTTATCCTAAAGATACTGTTGCAAAGATGATATACAAATATATATATTGAATTTGGAAATTACTGTGATTGAAATTAATAAGCAAGGAATTATATAACTACAATATAAAAAGTAAAAGATTAGTAGCTTAATTCTCGATATTAAGGGAGGATTCACTAAATAAGTTTTTATTACTTATTCTAAAAATAGAATAAGTGATAGCTCATCTTTTGTTGATCCACGTAGCATAGAGAGATACATATATCTCTACAAGATATAGCTTGTTAAACATTGGTTTGCTGGGAAATACATGTTAATTGTTTTCATTAAGCAGAAATATTTATTAACCATTTGTGTATAGTTACTGATAAGGTAAATGATACTAATCATATATGCAGTTACTAACAGGAGATACATATATTGAGAAGCTAATGTCTATGTGCTGATGGATGGATTGTGGTTTATAAATTTTTGTTTATGATATGAGATTTGAAACTTTTTTTGTATACGTAATAAATATATATATTTTTATCTGATTAGTGTATTCTTCAAAGCAAAACACAGACAATTAAAAGAATTTAGGAGAATTTCTAGGAAATATAAATGATTGATATTTGTGTCTCGTATAAGTTTCTTATTGAATAATAATCCCAACACCACTATGGAAGTGCCTTTGCTGAAGGTTACAAGTTTAAATACATGTTTTTCTTTACAGCCAAAACCATGTAAGTTTTAACCATGTAAGTTTTAAACCCTGACAGGTTATTAACATTTTTTTTCAAGTCTCTTTAATGTAGGTGAAAATTGCCTGGTTAACGCATGCCAACGCACATTGCAGCTGATGCTGATCAAACTAGATGGAAGATCATTCATTTGATACCAATATCGATATAGCTATTGAAATTGAAGGAAATTTAGTCAAACACACATCATCATTTCACATTGCAATGTTACGTTTCCTTTGGCGGATACCAAGATCAATAACAGAGTTATCAGATGCCGGGCAATAAAACGTTCTAACAAAAGGAGTTTATTTATTTTATTTATAAAGGATTTTACCAGGTAGGATACATTGAGATTTCTCTCGTTTTCAAGTACGTCCTGGGTTCAAGAACATTAAAATGTTACAGAAATACAAAGTAATACAATGCAAGATATTAAAAAACCCCACAAATATACAGATTAACAGAAAATAAATATGTAGGAAATAGTCATTATGTTACATGTTTACAGATGCATTTCGTATTGAGGTATGTTAATGGAGAGCTCTTGAGTGACTTTAGACTGGGAAAAGATTTGATGGCGTCTGGGATGTTATTCCATAACTGCGGTGCTCTGTAGGAAAATGAGGACCGAGCCACTGTCTTTTTGTATTGTGGTATTGCAAGTAAGGTGCTGGTCCTGGATCGGAGGTTATAGGATAAGGGAATTGCTGGAGGAAGCAGTCTATTCAGGTAGGGTGGCAGCTTCCCAGAAAAGCTCTCAAACACCAGGTTGGAAAGGTGAAGGGTATGTTTAGACTCCAGTGACGGCCAGTTTAGCTCTTTTAATATGTCACAATGGTGGTTCATGTAGTTACATTGTAGCACAAAGCAGCAGAATAAGTTATACAATGTGGTAAGTTTCTGAAGGTGTGTTTGCGGGGACGCTGCATACACTACATCTCCGTAATCAATAGTTGGCATAAGCATTTGTTGTACAATTTGCTTTCTTACCGTGGGGTTCAGGCAGGATTTGTTTCTGTACAGGGCACCTAGTTTGGGGTAAATTTTAGATGAGTGTTTTTCAATGTGGGGGCCAAAGGATAGATTTGGGTCCAACCACATACCTAGATATTTGAGAGAAGTGACTGTCGTCAGCGTGCCATTTGATTTTGTCCCCACACATAGATGGGGATTTTGCAATTTATGTAGTTTAGGTGCTGTTCCAAAGAGCATTGTTACCGTTTTGTCAGTATTTAAATTTTTTTTGTTGTGTTTGATCCACTTTTCTACCTCGGTGAATTGGTCTTGCACCACGGTCTCCAGTTGTGGGAGAGTTGGTTTGCTGGTATAGATTACAGTGTCGTCTGCGTACATGTGTACAGTTGCGGCTTTGCAGATGTTAGGCACATCATTTATGAATATGGTAAATAGCAGGGGGCCGAGTATTGAGCCTTGGGGTACACCGCAAGTGACTGGGAGGGGGAGGGAGGAGCTGCCAGAAATGGACACATATTGCGACCGATCACATACATATGATTGAAACCAGGTTAGCGTGCGATCACCAATACCAGAGTTTTTAAGTTTTTTTAACAAGATGCCATGGTCTACGGTGTCAAAGGCCTTGGCAAAATCAAGGAAGATGGCTCCAGTTAGGTTTCCTTGTTCCATGCTAGCTTGGATAGGTTTCCTTGTTCCATGCCAGCTTGGATATCATTGCAGACTTTTAAAAGGGCGTTTGTAGTTGAGTGATTTGGACGAAAGGTGGATTGATCCGTGGTTAAATAGTTCCAATATTGATAATAATCACGTAATTGTGTGTAGACGCATTTTTCCAAACTTTTTGACATAACAGGGAGCAATGATAATGGACAGTAGTTGGATACCAAAGTACTGTCACCACTTTTATGGATAGGTACTACTCTTGCAGTCTTCCAGAGTTTGGGTATGTATCCAGTCACCAGTGATTCATTGATTAGGGTTACGACAGGATTTGCAATTGCCGGTGCACTGATTTTCAGTAGCATTGCTGGTATTTGATCAGGTCCAGACTGGTATTTCATTTTTTGGTTACGGAGAAGTTTAGTAACGACACTGACCGGCACTGGTCTAAAACTGAATACCTGTCTGATACAGGGTCTTTGCACAGTTGGAGGGGCCTGACCTGTGTGCGGCTTTTCTGATTGCATGTCATTTCCTAGCAATCAGGGTGGTGGCACATCCAACAAAATAATCAATAAAGGCATTTGCTACATCTAGCGGGTGTTGCAGGGTTTGGTTGTTTACTTTGACAGCAGCCGGCTGGGAGTGGACAGGGGTGCTTGTATGTTACTTATGGTTTTCCAAAATTTTCTAGGATTTGATATGTTATTGTTTAGATTTTAATTGAAGTAATGGGCTTTCGCCATTTTTGTTTGTTTAGTGCATGCATTCCGTCATTTTCGGTATTCATAGTGATCGTTCATGGAACCAGTAGTTTTGAAATTTGACCACAGTGAATCTCTAAACTGGTACATTAGTAAGGGCTGGGCTCCTGTTGCCCTGGGCTTCTGCAATACCTGCTGATAGTGTATCGTGAGCTCTGTATGTTTTCCAGATGCTTCATCAAGATTCATGTGTGTAACCTGTCTAGTTTCCAGCCTACCAGTTTCCTGCCTATATGAGAGTCTCCTTCCTGTTCATGCTCTGTCCATCAGGACCCAAGTAAATCTGTAACGTCATACATACCGGCATAAAATACTACATAAAGTAAATAGTACCTGCTGAATATCCTGTATTTTGTGGGGAAAAAAGCACGTGAATTTTCATTCGAGCAACTTTAAATCCGCAAGTTCCGTAGCGCCTGAGTAGAGCGATGGATTGGAGCTACGTGCATACACAGATACGATCTACCCGCTGCCTGTCTGACACCACTTGCTATCGCAAGTCGTCTCAGAGAAGGTGGCGGCAACATGCTCTGCATGCTAACATCACTGGTGACCAGCAGCGTAGTGGTTCCGCCTTTCTTAAAAGCCAAGATGGAACAGAGGCCATAGTAATTAAAGGAGAGAACCAGGAGATTTCTTATTTCATGAACCTGTAATACATGTACAAACAGTAACACTAATCCTAACAGCAACCCAACCCTAGAAGTAACCCTAATTCTAACCCAAACCTAAACATTTAGGGGTATAGAGAAATGTACAGAGGTGGTATAGGGGCTAAGAATACCTGCACCTCTAAAATTTGGGCAGTTCTGAAAATTTTCAGTTAATCGAAATATTGGATTAATCCATGTTGGTTAATTCCGAAATCTGAAAACATTGGATTTTGAAATTTGACGAGTCAAAACTATCTAGTCTATTCACAAAAGGTGAAACTCAGGAGAATGACTGGACGAGTGAAAATTCTAGTTCAAAATAGGCTATTTGGTCTAAATGATTCTCTTCTCCTGACAATTTTCCTGAGTTTCACCTTGTAGTGAATAGACCTGTATGTTTCTCTGTGAATGAGCAGAAACAGGGTCTATGAGGGCCAAGAGAACGGGCAACAACACAAAATTTGTGAGGGTCGTGAGGATGGATAACAGCATAAGTGATCTGCCCTACGGTGTCTCCTCGCTCAAGTCTCACAAGGTTTTAGCTTTATAGTGCCGTTACAGAGAAGATTAAACCATATGCAACTCAGACTGTCATCACCTGGAAATGGCGGGCAGTACTAAAATGCCAATTTTTCTCTGTGCACATGTCGAAAGGATAGGGACCGATCACCCCATTTATAAATGAACATTTCTTGTTTACATAACAACCATCTGAATTTTTTTTATCTGTTGTAGACTATTTAGGGATATCTTGGATACATAGAGAAGCCTCAATCCAGACATGAGAGAAATACCTAAATCCCTATGCTACAAAAATCATTTTATTATGAAGAAATTGCCTTCTCACCCCAATTCCCTTCTTCATGACTGTATGGCTTTATTGGTTCGTTTCTGTGTTTAACTCTATAAACCTCAAGCTAGTAACATTTTTTTTATATTGCAAGTTACATATTAAAAGATCTTGTTAACCCCTTCAGCACTGAGACATTTCACACGCTTAAAACAGAGCTGTATTTAGTCATTATATAGAGTTAGTTATCCCGGAGTTACATGCGCAAAATATACCTTGTTTTCTTCGGTGTTGGCTTTCCGGCGGCTGCTCTGCACTCTGATCGGCTCCTATTCGGGTTTCTCCTGCGTGTTCGGCGGGGTTAATCCTGATGATTTTGCGGGTTTTCGGTGTGCCTTCGCCGGGTTTTGCAGTGAGTGTTCGGCAGGTTTGTGGCGACTTTTCCCTGCAATTCGGGGACCCTGTGGTGCTTGCTGAATACACCGCAGCGCAGGGTCACCGAAATGGGATCGCCAAATCGAACCGAATTGAGGAGAACGAAAAGTCACCAAACGTGCGGTGGCTTTTCGATTCTCTATGAATAACCCTGATAGTGTTGTACATATTTCACACATATATATAGAAGACAAAATTGGGAGCACTTACGGTCTTGCATAAAAAAATAACAAAATTTATTGGCTCCTCATTAAAATCTCCGATGTTTCGGCTCACGAGCCTTAAGCATGGATAAAAGCAGTAATGGAAACACCACACTTTTATAGTAAATACAAATAAACTACTCACCAACCATGTGTAGCATTCACCCCTGGAGGAGCCGCTGAATAAACCTTGGGATAGTCTCACCGCACTAGGAATTATTACACACCAACACTGTTGTGGATTTTCTAGTTTTATATACTTTACTAAAGGATAAAGTGTCATAGAATATAAATGCGCGTTGAATGAATTTACAGGATGCGTCACACGGGAAAAACACACGGCGGAAAAGAGCGATTAAGCCCCCTCAGTTCTGGAGTGTAAGTCACGTACAATGGCTCAAAATATATATATACAATGTCTAGGGTACCCAGGTACTGTGTTCGACTGGCCAGTGAATGAAAAGAACAATCTTCGACTAGTCACCGTTGGGGCCCTGTGAATTTAAACAATATTGCAAGCGTGCGTTTCCATTTCGGAACTGTGGGCCTGGAGGTCTCTCACCCATCCGAATGAACTGTCCAGCACTCGATGCCTCAACCAAAGGATCTTTCTCCCCTGTACACTGGGACACTGTGTCAACGAATCTGCTCCTCACTTGCCGAATCTCTGCAACTGGAACCATCGATCCGCCGCCAGCACTCCCAATCGATCGGCGCAGCCTCCTAAGGTGGGGTCCCGCTGGAACTAGCTTGTCCTCCCAAACGCTCAGGGCTAGGTATGTAGGTAACAGCACGATCTCCGTCCCGATCTCCAACACAAATGCAGCAACGCCACACTCCAGCCTGGTTGCGAGTCTTAACAGTCCCAGCGTGCGTCCTACACCTCTTGTGGCTCTGCTCACACTGCCCATGCCTTGCACGAGGCTGGTGATGTCTTTCCTGGCCAGCACACCTCCTTCCTGTTCCCCTTGCAAAGGTTTAGGGAGATGGAGTTTGTTTTTGTCCAGCATAGTCCACAATGTCTCTAGCTCTGGCTGCCACTAGAGGGAGACATAGTCCAATGCACCAGAGCACAATCTTTTAAAGCAGCGCTACACTCCCCCCCTAAACTCTTGGGTCCTCCCAAGGGCGTGTAAAGGATACATAACATTGCAATGTACAATCTAGATTTTGCCTTGGGGCTGCAAACACAGACCTTTTGCACCTTATTCTCGACAGAGATCCCGAGAGTACATCACTTACTGCGCACTACAGGGTATATACCATTAAGGGAACTGTTTACAACGGGACCACCACCCTTTTTACTTTTAACGTTTTAAATAGTCAATTGTGCCATTACCTGCGAGCAATCCCGCAACAACACAAACTCACTAGACAATTTACCGGATTTGAACAACAATGCATGTTACGTAACCCCTTGGCACACGGTATTTCACACATTTACGCTCTGCTTCAAACTGCGGCTGCAGACACGCCAGCCCCTTTCATGGGACGCTGGGAGATGATGCTAGAAATGCCCCCTTTCGGAATCCCAATGGGGTAAAATTTTAGATCTCACACACCATTGCTCCGTGGCAAGCAGGGTCCAGGAAGCAGCATACAAGGTTTTAACTTTATGGTACAGAGTACCCACGCAAATCAGCCAGATGTTCCCTGCCATACCCCCAACGTGCTGGAGATGTAATGGGGATGAAGGTACGATGATCCACATATGGTGGAGCTGTCCAATCCTTATCCCCTTCTGGAAGACCATACATGCGGTTACCTCTGAATTTGTTGACCCCCCAATATCTTTTAGCCCTGCGTCGATGCTCCTCCACCACACCGAGATATCCGCTCACACATATAAAAGATCTGTATTGATTCAAATTCTCAATGTGGCCAAAAGTGTCATCCCTTTATATTGGAGACAAATTATCTGTCCGCCCATGTCAGTCTGGCAGTCTAGGATGGAAGACCTCTACTCCCTAGAACATTTGATGCTTACCTCAACAGACCAGTCCGAGTTGTATTCCACAATCTGGTCCAGGTAGACTTTGGTCTCGTCCTCCTCCACTTTCAGAACCATATTGAACGCACACCGAGACTAAAGGATCTAAGGTACTCTATACATAGCCACCTAGTTATTCGGCTTTACCTACAGTACGTGACCGACCCCCCCCCTCCCGTTCTCAAGCTGATTTTCACCTTTCTTTAACCCCCCTTTTTACTTTTAGATCTATAGACATAAATCCAGATCTCTATATTTGCTGTTCATTGATATTTTTATAATTGTTATGTATTGTCATATTAGATCAGATCCTGCGTGATCTGAAAATCCAGATTTATACCTGAACAATGCAACTATGCAATCTTTTATGTTTGAATTTGTCGATGAACCCAATAAAAAACTTTGATTTACAAACAAAAAACATTGCAATGTATACATTAACCAATACAGTCAGGCTCAGTAGCAAACATATAATGGGTCAGATACATCCTCAAGCTGACTCATGTCCCTAGCTACCTCAGCTAGCATAGCAGATGCTTCGGGCAATCTTCGCACAGTCATAACAGCTTTCTTTGTACAGGGTTACAATATATTTCAGGAACACCCGCAGCCATGACTCTCATTCCCTCTGCTCCAACCACTCCTTTGGTTCTTTTCAGTTCAACTAGGCCTCTCGATGAAGCTCGTCTTGACCTTTTGCGAGAAGGCTTATCATCCTGGAGACGAATGCAGTGTTTAGTGCTCTTAGAGAACGAATTTTCCGACTTGAGTATGGGAGACTGAACCAGCTTCTTCCGCTTGAACGAGATAGGAGCATTTTTAGGGTAGAACCGTTCAGCTGGAATTGCTTTATTCCCTCTCCCCCCTAGATCGGTAGTGGAGAGGAGCCTAACAGAAGCCACTCGCCCGATTGACATCCGTGCCTTCAAATTTACTGAAGAGTCAGACACATTACATACGATGACGGAAACTCTTCCACTTGTCCGTTTCAAAACTCTTGTAGAGATTATTTCAGGGACTTCTCTGGACTGTATAAGCTTCTCTGTCCCTCCCGTTTTCCTCAGCCACCTCACTTCTGCAGGGGCTCTCTGTTCTTCGACCATCCGTGGACATACCGGCCGTAACATCGAGTGTGCCTTCTTGGGAGCAGGACTCTCTTCCTTCACCAGCGGGATTAGAAAACGTCTCACTAAGTCAGTGTTTGTCCCCACTATCATAGAACTTCGTTTAGCTCCCGAGGGACAAGGACACACAATGGCCAATGTGACACATACTCCCAGTTGTCCAACGGTCGCTGAACTGAATTCCAACTTCACCTGTAGATATCCATCATAGGGAAACCTCTCAGTCCCCATACCCCAGATTTCGAGATCCTTCAACTTCTTCAGGGGTATATGCTTCAAATGTTTCTGATAGAAGTCTCAGTAAATCAGAGTTACTTGAGCACCTGAATCTAGAAGAGCCTTTGTGTAGACCCCTTCCACTTGAACCGGGATGATGGACGAAGGACCTATCAACTTGTCAGGGAACTTCTCCGCAGTAGTACAAGGTGGGGACCCAGTTTGCTCTCTCAACCGGGGCCCTCCGAAATTTCCCACTTGCGAGACAGGCGACTGCTCCTTCAAGGCCTTCAGGAGTTCTTCGACCGATCTCTTTACGGGCCTCCTTTTTGGGCACTGAGCTCTAAAATGACCGATTTCCCTGCGGGCCAAAACACCTTTTCCTCGAGCGTGTTGGCACATTTTCTTCTTGCGGCTCATTTGAAAGCCCCCTGCTAGAAACCACAGCCACTCTTGTCATTTGTATATCTACTAGAAACTTCCGCCCTGTTCGCGGTTTGGGTGGGCTGGGGCAGTCACGTCGATAGTGGCCAACCCCCCCCCCACAGTTGTAGCAGATCACTGAACCAGAGGGTTCTCCAGCAGGAACATTCTGCACTGCCTCTCCCTCCTCAGGTATGGCAATCTTAGCAGTCAGCAACGTCAACAACTCCATCATTTTCGACATCTGAGTTTTCAAAGCCATCACTTCGGTCTGTATGTCTGCTACACCAAGAGTTCCTACTTCTGCGGTGAAAACTGCATGTGAAACATTAGCAATCTTTTTAGCCTTAACCCTTTCACTGCGGTGGACGCGCTGAGCACGTCACCCGCAGTATCGTTCCATGCGGAGGACGCGCTGAGCGCGTCCTCCCTTTGGGGCCAGCGATCGGCCGGATTCCAGCCGATCGCTGTGCCCCCCCCGGTGCGGGCTGACATCCTCGATGTCAGCCCAGCACCCGGAACCACCGCCGGCATAATTAGATGTCATTGCGGCGGCGCGATGACCTCTAATTCAGGCGCCCCCCCGCGTGTGCGGAAAAGCGCCGGTTCGTGATCCTTTCCCGGAGCTGGCCGACATCTTGGATGTCGGCCAAGCCTCCGGGAACTCCCCCTGAGGACTGGCGTCATCGTGCATAGCACGATGACGCCAGTCCTGGAGTTAACCCCTAACTGCCACCAATGGTGAAATAGGGGGTTCCAATGAACCCCCTATCTCCCGATCCGTGGCAGCTAGGGGTTAATGTTTGGTACAGTTGGATTGGCCAGAGCATGGCTGTTCCAACGATACCAAACATGACCATGAAAAAGTTTTATAAAAAAATAAAAATTAAAAATAAAACAATATTTTTAAAAAAATTATAAAAAAAAATAAACACGTTTTTTTTCTTTTTTTTGGTTTGTTAATGCAGCAATATTGTTCCCATTTCAATTATAATGTGAACAATGATGCTGCACTAACGATTCTTGAATGCGGTGCGTTTGTTAAAAATCGTGTAATTTTCCCCAAAAACAATTTAACGTGACCCCATTTCGAATCTTTTTAACAAGTGCACCCCATACAAAATATAACCGCAATTGCTCGCATGTTAAAATGTGAAAAAAAAACACTTTACACGTTGTAAATTATTGAAAATTCATATTTTATTGCATTTTGTGGTATAATATACAGACAGGACATGACGTATACATATAATAATGACATATTATGAATCTGCCGAGTCTGACGGAAAGAACGATATATAATATGTCTGGGTCATATACTAAAATAAGCCTTCAAAACACGTTTAAACATGATGAGCAAAACCGGTAAAAATGAGCTCAGCACAGAGGCGTGAAACGCCTAAGCAGCGAAAGGGTTAATTAAAGCCTCTTCTTCTCGGATAGCTTTGACCAGTTTGGAATAGGTCAGTGTCTTGCTCTGGTATCTAGTCTGAAATTTCAACATTATGGGATCCAGTGGGAGTGCTCCTTTGAAAATTTGATCCATCAAAGCTTTGCTTGCATGACTCGGCCCCATGCCTCCTTTTAGAATAACCTGATGAATGATTTTATCAAGCCGCCAGACATAGGTGCACAATTCTTCACCTTCCTTTTTGATAGGTGTGAGAGACATAACCTTTAATATGATATGTGGGTAAAAGCTTCTTGATCCAAGGCGAAATCTGACTGCCATTCTGGGGTCAAGAAGGATTTTTTTCCCAGTGTGTTGCATATTGGCAAGCATTTCAGACTGGGTTTTTTTGCCTTCTTTTGGATCAACAGCAGTAGGTGATGTGGGAGAGGCTGAACCCGATGGACGCATGTCTTTCTTCAGCCTATGTAACTATGCAACCTGTGGATTAGCTGTCACAATCCTCCACTCCTCCAAAAATTTCCTGTAAAGCTTCCAGATACTCAGCAGCAGGGCAGCCTGGCTGGTCTCTTTTTAGATTTCTGATGACATCCGAAGCAGGACCTCTTAAGCTCTCGATCAACCTTTGTCTCTTCACGGTGTCCGCAACTTCCCATTCTTCCACAGCTTGCACTGCCTGATCTATCCAAGTGTCAAAGTCCTCTTCTCCAGCTGGCACAGGGACCTTACCGGAACAGAACCCCAACTTGCGATATCCATAATTGGACGTGGCTGAGTTTTGGGCCAACGTTTCCACCAGCTTTCCCATAGTGGTAAAGAATGTAGCAGGAGGGAACCCTGTAATTGGGGTAGGGGTAGCATCGGGTATCTCGCCTCCTTACATTGTTGGTCTAGTCACAGGAACATTCGCGGGATCACCACGTGGCGTACTTGGCTGGACCAGTCAAACTTCCACATCGTCGGTCAGCAGTGAAAACACACTGGAACACCCTTTCTCCACTCAAAAAGAACATGTGTGTGAGAAGTCTCTGGGTTCACTTTTAGCGTCCACTATGAATCCCTGCTGGTCAGGTGCCAACGCTGCCACAGCCTGGCAGATCTGTTCTTCTGCCCAGGTGCCTGCAGGAATGTCCATAACTACACTCAACCCTAGCTGGCCATTTTGTGTGTTCACCACTCTGCTGCTTCTTCTGGATTCATATTAACCCCTTAATTGCGGTATACTCAGAGACTGAAATCCCGGAAGATACCCACGTGTAGCGTTCACCCCCGGAGGAGCTGATGAATAAACCTCGGGATAGTCTCACGGCACTAGAAATTATTACACACCAACACTGTTGTGGATTTTTTAGTTTTATATGCTTTACTAAAGTATAAAGTGTAATAGAATATAAATGCGCGTTGAATGAATTTGCAGGATGTGTCACACATGAAATACACGCGGCGGAAAAGAACAATTAACCCACCTCAGTTCTGGAGTGTAAGTCATGTAAAATAGCTCAAAATTGTATATATATATATATATATATATATAATATATATAATATATATATATATACAATGTCTAGGGTACCCAGGTACTGTGTTCGACTGGCCAGTGAACAAGAAGAACAATCTTCAATTAATCACCATTGGGGCCCTGTGAATTTAAACAATATTGCAAGCGTGCATTTCTGTTTCGGAACTGTGGGCCTGGAGGCCTCTCACCCATCCGTCGAACGAACTGTCCAGCACTCGATGCCTCGACCAAAGGATCTGTCTTCGCTGTATACTGGGACTCTGTGACAATGAATCTGCTCCCCGCTTGCCGAATCTCTGCAACTGGAACCATCGATCCACCGCCTGCACTCCCAATCGATCGGCGAGGCCTTCTAATGCGGGGTCCCGCCAGAACCTGCTTGTCCTTCCAAACGCTCAGGGCTAGGTATGTAGGTACCAGCACGATCTCTGTCCCGATCTCCAACACGAATGCAGCAACGTCCACAATCCGGCCTGGTTGCGAGTCTTAACAGCCCCAGCGTGTGTCCTGCTCTATTCACACTGTCCATGCCTTGCACGAGGCTGTTGATGTCTTTCCTGGCCAGCACACCCCCCTTCCTGTTCCCCTTGCAAAGGTTTCTGGGAGATGGAGTTCCTTTTTGTCCAGCATAGTCCACAAAGTCTCTAGCTCTGGCTGCCACTAAAGGAAGACATAGTCCAATGCACCAGAGCACAATCTTTTAAAGCAGCGCTACACAAGTATCGCGCTGCCTCCGACCGCGTCAACCCGTCGACCGGAAATTACGTGTCGTTGCTGGCTCTGCGCGTCCATACTGACATGGTTGCATCCTGCTCGCATTGCGCGAGTCCAGTTGTCATAGCAACCCGATTCGTAAACAGGGCTTAACACGAAGCGCTCCATGGAAAAATTAAGCAAACTGGTAATGAGCCCAAATATTGTACATATATAACAAGCTAGATGCTAATTCATAAAGTACATATGCATAAAATACAGTGATGTGTACAACAAAACATATATATGGGTTTAAACCCACGATCTGTATTGGCTATCTGATAAACAACAATAGTGTAATGAATAAAGTGGTGTAATAAAATGTTAAGTGTGAAGTATGTGATTGAGAAGAGGATCAACATATTGTGATGCCAATAACTGTAAGTGAAGAGTATAAATGATGAGGGTGATACCTAAAAATCCGAAAAAACTAAAAAATGAAAAAAGTGATAAAAACAATACAAAAAAAATCAATAAACAAGTGTATGAATACAGTGTTTACTGGGTGTGAATGAGTCTATGTGGAGAAAGGTGGGTGAAAAGAATGAGTGTATGTATCTGGGTGTGGAAAATATCTAATGTAAAATTGTGAGTGAATATGTATTTGAATGTTGATAACGTCGGTGCCTTTTGACTGAGTGATTAATAAACATATGAATTAGCGACTATAAAGAAATGTATATCGGGTTGCTGTGACAACTGGACTTGCGCAATGCGAGCAGGATGCAACCACGTCAGTATGGACGCACAGAGCCGGCAACGACACGTAATTTCCGGTCGACGGGTTGAAGCGGTCAGCGGCAGCGTGATACATGGTTGGTGAATAGTTTATTTGTATTTACTATAAAAGTATGTGTTTCCATTACTGCTTTTATCCATGATTAAGACTTGTGAGTGAGCCGAAACGTCGGAGATTTTAATGAGGAACCAATAAATTTTGTTATTTTTTTATTCAAGACCGTGAGTGCTCTCAATTTTGTCTTACAAACATATTTAGCTGGGGATCGTACTGCACCACAGCATGGGATATCGCTAATGCCATAGCTTGAGTGCTGGTTACTTGGACTTTTGTATATATACATACTTGAAAATGAGAGAAATCTCAATGTATCCTTCCTGGTAAAATCCTTTTATAAATAAATAAAATAAATAAATAAAAATATATTTAAGTTCCAGACGCTGGCTTTCAGATCTCTATGGAGCGAAAGGGGAAGTGGTCTTCTTATTACCTATATAATGGCTGTATTATTTAGTGTAATACCACCTTGATAAAGGCCCCTGTGGGGCCGAAACGTCGGCTTTTTAATGCATCTACAATAAAGTTTATTGTTTTAGCAAGTCATCGTGTGCCTCCTTCTACCCAGCTTTGTCTAGGTTTTTCTCCTGGGAGATTGTACCTGGGCACATATAAATATATATACATACATTTTTTTCTGTAAGAAGCCCTGGCTTACAGAATCCCATTAGGAAGCGAGTGTCTGGCTCTTTCCCATTTTGTTATATATATATATATATATGTATGTATATTGTATGGGTCCACATATAACAGCACCTCATCTTCAAAAGAAAACAAAAAATTCTACCTGATGTTTTCAGGTAAGAATCGACCACTTTCTCTCTGGTTTAAAGATTCTCACCCTCTCCTGTGAATTTCACCTTGATTCTGTTTACTTGTTATGAGTCTCTCTGGTATCCTGTCTCTAGCTGGTCTGTCTGACTAGTCTTTGATTAGTTTAGTAACCCGGCCGTTACAAGGACCAGTTATAAATGTAGAAGTTTCCACCTTTCTGCCATTTCCTTGGTGTTATAGAGGTCTGGTTCACAGCAGGGTCCCTCTATCAGTTTGTTTCCCTTCAGCGGGTCGGATACGTCAGTGTTATGAAATGTAAGGATGCTACCTAGACTGACCTTCGGCAGCACCTTTCCTGCTCTGTCCTGGCTTCCATAGCACTAATCTATACTACAGGTGCTAGGAATCACCAGCCCTGCACTCTCCTACTAAAGGGTGGAGCACCCATCATCCCTTGCTTCAACATTGTTACTCAATGTGTTAATCACCTTCAGAAAAGCAAGAAGCCTATTCCTTTTGCCAGATCCCAGTTCCTGCCCAAGACCCCTCTGCTCCACAACTTCTTACACCCTTCAGAAAGGGTATTCCCACTCGGGGGGGGGGAGGGTGTTATCAACAGACAAATCAAACAGTTTAGAGCACTCCAACTTGGGAGCCACCAAGTCTGGGTGACATCCGCTCTCCCCATCCAGAGGTGAAATGGATTGTGCTGGTCTGGTGAGAAGAAAGGATGCCTCAACTAAGGAAAATAAAGCCTTTTGTGCTAGGGAAAAAACAAAAGACTGGTTCCCATGACGTTTTGGGTCACTTTTCATCCTGACAGAGTTCTTGTCTTCAAGTGAGAAAGCGGATCACCCATCCCAATAAAGAACAGTAGGAAACAAACTATTTCATTGTACACTCGATTAAAATAAAATACCAGCTGCCATCCAACGTCGGACCCCTGGCTATTCTCCTTGACTGTATTTAGGATTCTCCCTTCTGGTACCATGCCTTGAGACCCTTATTTTACCTTCTACTCAAGATCCCCCTACTGTTGTTTCTGCCCTTAAGAGCCTGCTCAAGACCCCCTGTTGTCATTCCTGCTCAAGACTCCCTGCTGCCATTCCTGTTTCCAAGACCCACCTTCTGCAGTTTCCCAGTTTCAAGATCCACGCTGTTTTAGACTATTGCTGCACCAAGGCCTTACCTAAACAGAGACTTTCCTGCCTCGCCCCTCTACAGTGTTAAACCATATAGTTATCTGAATAAACCCTATCTTGTTTTCACTGTACCCAAGTTCTCCAGTGCATCAATGCATCCTGGGGTCGCAATCGCGCCCCTGTGGCAGCGCACGGGACAGTAGGTGAATCAGTGTGGGTGACAGCAGCTGCATTATAGCCCTGTTAAGCCCCAGTTAAAAAGTGGAGTAACTGCCCCTGCAGGATCATTTGCCATTCTCTAGTAAACTCCTGCATTCTATATGAACAATGTCATCTCATTAGAAACAGCAGACTCTCACCTTTCCAGCTGTAACCGTTCCAAAGTGGGGTTTCTTTTTCCTGTACTTCATTATGTGGAGGAAATATTCAATATAGAATGTAAGGCCATTAGCCAATCAAATGAGCCCCAGGCTGTCACCTAGTTTTCAAGGTAAGTTAGGGAAAATGCATCACAAGTGCCTGTAAAATGTTGCTTAGATAATTAAAATCAGATCTTTCTACGCAAATACAGGAGCACACGCACAACGAGTCACATCCTAAACATACTAATCCTTGTAGCCAGGTAAAACTAGCTACAAGACAATACATACAAAAAATAAGAGGTAGATAAGCAAGTGGAGGTCAGAACCAGAGGGGGTAGTTGTGCATGTCAATAGTCCATAACACGTAGGTGATCATGCTAGCCAGGTTATCAGGACACCATAGAACAGAAGAGCAAGAAAGATAGCCAAGGTCGGTACACAGAATATCTGAACACAATATCATGCGTGCTTGGGTATAATGAACCATGACAGGGCACTGCACAGACGGAGAGGGGAGTTTAAGTAGTGTTATACAGCAGGGCTAAAAATTTCAAGTCCCAAGCTACTAGCCAGGCCTTAAGAGTTACTCGCCACTGGTTGTCCCACCTAACCCCTATCCTGTACTGCCTGCGTCTGCATTTCCACTCGCCAAATGTGAGCAGGCGAGTGGAAATTTTGAGGCCTGTTATACAGTATCTGCCTCTATGGGTTAGCATCAAATCAGAGCACCAGAAGGTTCGAGAATTGGGTGGACCGCCAAAACCATGAGATGTTGCAGTGTAATGAAGCCTCATGGTGGCTTTATTAGGAATTCGCTTCAGTGACCATCTGGTGTCTAATGGAATGGAGCATGGACAGGAAAGGATGGCAGGAGAAGAACACAGGGAACACACAGAAGAGCAGTCCATGCAGTAAGTTGAGATGAACCAAAATTGTGCTCGTCTACATTGACTTTAAAGTTCACTAGAGAATGACCTCTCTGTGGCAAAAAGTTACTTTTTGGTATTCATCACTCAATACATCAAAGTCTAACTTTCAAATGAGCAATTACAACAGATACAACCTAAATATGTAAAAAGTTTCTGGTAAATCTCCTACAAGGAAGCATATTCACCATTTATTGAATCCAGGGAACTTCATAACTGAGGCAATGAGTTGCTTATGGTATTTCTTATCACTCAAAAGATTAAAGTTTAACTTCCAAAAGAGCAGTTAAAAAACAGATACACCCTAAATATTCCTGGTAAGTCACCTGGAAGGAATCATTTCACAATTTACTCAAATCCAGAAGCACAGCATACAGTGCAAAACGACAATGCAGTGAACGTCTCTTACACAGGTCAGTGAGCCAGACGGCAATGCAGTGAACGTCTCTTACACAGGTCAGTGAGCCAGATAGCAATGCAGTGAGCAGTTCTTACGCAGGTCAGTGAGCCAGACGGCACTGCAGTGAGCAGCTCTTATAGAGGTCAGTGAGCCAGACAGCAATGCAGGGAGCAGCTCTTACACAGGTCAGTGACAGACAGACAGCAATGCAGTGAGCAGCTCTTACACAGGACAGTGAGACAGACAGCAATGCAGTGAGCAGCTCTTACACAGGTCAGTGAGCTGACAGCAATGCAGGGAACAGCTCTTACACAGGTCAGTGAGCCAGACGGCAATGCAGGGAGCAGCTCTTACACAGGTCAGTGAGTCAGATGGCAATGTAGTGAGCGGCTCTTACACAGGTCAGTGATCCAGACGGCAATGCAGGGAGCAGCTCTTACACAGGTCAGTGAGACAGAGGGCAATGAAGCTAGAGGGAAAAATGCCATCACCATGTGTACGCTGACGCACGTTTCGCCGTTATCTGCACGGCTTCACTCTAACGAAGCCGTGCAGATAATGGCAAAACGCACGTCAGCGTAAAGACGGTGATGGCATTTTGTTGTTTTTAACAGATCACAATTTGGCAACCATAATATTCCTTGGTATTTGACCATTATATAATCCTGTTCATCACTCTCTCTATACCTCCTATGTTTGTGCTTTGGGCACCTGCTTGTCTGCAGATGCAGGATTGCTGCACATTATGTAAGTTAGGGACAGCACAGAAATCTCACCAGCACTAGGGACACAAGTCTGTTCCATTTATGTTCATTCTTGGCTGTTGACTAAATAATTTTTTGGTCTATATCAACCACTGACGGACCACCTTGGTATTATTATTTGCTAGTTCCCCTCTTGATTCAATACTGCCAACTGAATGACTGATTGTGCTTGTCCAACTATTTTGTGAACACTAGACACCGGCTACCAATTCAAGCTAGAGACAGCTCGGTTTATGTATCAGCGCTAGGGGTATGCTATTAGGTTATTGAGAGCATTGTTTTGGCTTCCTATGCCTTATTTTCTCTCCGATGGCAACTATATATTAATCTGGGCGCAAGATACTGGTAAATGGATCCAACCCTGAACTGGAAGACTGATTCAAGTATTCTGGGCTTGATTGTTTCTTCCATCTGGTGAACAGTATAAACCTGAAGGGATACTGTATTCACGAGAATATATTGCCCATATGAACCTTCCATCTGCTAACTGGCAGTGGTTTATTGATAAGACTAGCAATCATTATCATTTTTGAGGAATATTTGAATTGGACCAGTTGTTCAATTGGAATATTATCAGTTTGGTATACACTGAATAACCATTTGATATGTATAAGTGCATTATGTCTAAAGATTACCAATAAATTATTGTTACTTGTATGTATGTTCCTAACTTTTATACCAGCACATGTGGTAAAGGCATGCCAGCAGCCAGCATCAATTTTCTTTCTTTCTTAATTCACTATTCCTAAGGTTTAATCCTATTTAGTGCTGGTATTAACTCCGTATAATTTGGATCATTTACATGATCTATGTTCTTTTTGTCTAAGATGTAGAAAATGTATCAGCAATCTTCATGATATAAAGGATATATTTGTAGCAGTGATTTTTAATTTTCTACAATTTATGGCTTTTTTTCTACTTCGTACTTCCGTTTATTTATTTTAATATGGCGTACACTCACTCCGAATGTAGACAATTTCTATCGCAGCAGAATTGGAGCATCTTTTTAATAGACATGATTACCAATATCGGAACATTTAAGACCAATACTGATATTTCATTAAAGGAGTAATACTGGTGGTCGATCCCTAATAAAAAGTGAAACTGAATTTTTTTTGCGGCTATAAAAAGATGTTATTTTTTGCACTAAAGAAAAACTGCACAACAAAATTATGCTGAGAGCATTCCAGGAACAGCACCCCTCACAGCTGCTTAAGCAAAAGTAACCATAGCGTGTCTATTAAGACATGAATAGGAAATATTCTTCACTCCAGGTAAAATGGCGTCATCAGGAGTCTAGTAAGAGTGGTTGAAAAAGCTTTATGCATGTTCCGGGAATGTTCTCAGCATCCCCCCATCCATTTTTCTAGTCTACACATTTGTATTCAGTTTGTCTACATAGATATGGTAACCTTGGTGATCTCATAGTCAGGGGCGGACTGACATCTCTTGGGGCCCACGGGCAATAGGAGATTGTGGGGTCCTCCCATTGCGCCTGTCTTCATGCAAGCACCACCCATATGTACATTGTTGAATTACATAATTTATTCTCAATGACATTTCAAAAATGAAAACAGTCGCAGCCGTCACTTACACTCTGGTATAGTGGGGCTGGTATGGTCAAATACATAGGGGCAGATACATATACAATTTGCTGCTGATACTAATTCCAGTTTATTTTTATCTGTGGTGGCGTGGGTCCACACTAAAAGGGCAAGCCTTAGTGGGCCCTCATGGGGCCCCCTCCTAGGCCAGGGCCCTATTGCCCTAATGGTCAGTCCACCCCTGCTCATAGTACAGTGCTTCCTTTGCCTCTGTGCTTTCCTATTGCCACAGACCCTAGACAGCCTGTCTTCCTTCTTTGCTATAGGATCCTTTTTGGCCAACCATACAGTGGGTCACCATAGATGTTACCTATTTACCTTACCATAGCGAGGACTTGTAAAAAATATTACTAAAACACAGGAGAACAGTTCTGAGCCCAGGGTTCAGTGAAATTCTGCCTTTATATTATAATACTCACTTTACGGTATAGTCCGCCTTTTATTTTATAACGCACGTTATAGTAAACCCACATTTTTACTTTAAACACGTAACTCATATCCCTGCATTCGTATTTACACTCGAACTTGATTTATTGGTTGCTATATTGCTCTGGAGTGTTTTAATGAGTATTCCTTTTGATTTTACTAGATTTTTTCTCGTGAAATCGTGCAGACAGTCATCGCACCGATTTCATAGTTATTTCCTGCATACTTTGGGACTCGCAGTCAGCTTCTTTTCTTGTGTTTCTGCCCCCTAGAGTGAGACCTGAATTTCTCCATTCGAAACGCAATCGAACTGGACAGTAACTATGCCAGCTTGCATAGCAGTCGAGCCCTATAATGTGGAAATTGACCTTTAGAACATCCTGCCCAGAGAATGTGTTAGGAAATATTATGAAACTGTAACAAGTATTCAACTAGAAGTACAACAATGTCGTTACTTGACAAGCATTTTCACAGACAATAAAAGACTCACAATGCAGTTGGTATTAGATAGACTATGTATGTATGCCAAATATTGTTCATTCTTCATATTTAACAGGTTTGACAATTGGGCATGAAATCTGAGATTCAGAGGAAATGTCAGCCCCTCGCCGTCCTAACCATCCTCCATATCCTCCAGACCAACAGACAAACCTTTCTGAAAAAGTAACACATACCGATTTACAAGTAAGAAATGGTAACTATATATACAGTATTTGCTGGATATTTGAAAACATTAAATAATTTGCCTTCAACCCGATGTAAATGATCTTTCATTAACCCTCATGCAACTCTATGTAAGCACAACATCTGTAATGTTTAATTCCGTTTGTCTCACAAGCTACGTTAACCTTTTCTCAATGCGCTTCTCTTCCCTCTGTGCCGTGATATTCAAAGAATATCAATATAATGAACTCTTCAAAAAACTAGAGCTGTCTTCCTTCACAACACACAGGAACAGGCTAGGGCCGAAGACTTGTGGGTAGGGTTGAGGTGTGCCATCAGAGGGTTCAAAGACTCCACTACAGCAGCGTCTTAACCCATGCAGCCAGTGGCGTCACTAGGGTTGGTGTCACCCGGTGCGGTAACTAATGGTGTCACCCACCCCCCGAGTTTTACGAATTTTTTTAACTACTCTTACTCCTAAAATCAGTACTCCCATATAACACTGAATGCTCATACACACAGCGCACAAT
>RXON01003673.1:0-69726 GCA_009667805.1 Leptobrachium leishanense
ATGGGCCTCAGGTGTAATTCCTAGGCTGGACAGGAAAACCCAGGCTGGATCTCCAGGAGCCTGGACATGGCACTGGGCTGAGGTAAACCCCGGATTGGAACCCAATACAAAAGCATTCCAGGACAAAGGCTGTGAGGACCAGGCTGTGCAATATAGGTACCTCAGTAGGTACCCCGGGTGGACCGTGACAATCAAGAAGTTTGCAACCCATGGCACTGTAGCTAATCTCTCTGGGCGTGGATGGAAGAGAAAAATTGATGAAAGGTTGCGACGCAGGATAGTCCGGATGGTGGATAAGCAGCCCCAAACAAGTTCCAAAGAAATTCAAGCTGTCCTGCAGGCTCAGGGAGTATCAGTGTCAGCGCGAACAATCCGTCGACATTTAAATGAAATGAAACGCTATGGCAGGAGCAGTGGCGACTCTAGGAACAATATTTAGAGGGGCACAGAAGATACCGCAGTCAAAACTGGGGGGGCACTAATAATTTTCACCACTAAATCATACCACTGAATAAAAGTAAGGGCCCTATCACCTGGTGTGAGCTAAAACACCATCACTAAAGGAAAAATTTAGTGCGAGTCGCTAAAACTTACAGGGTTATTCAGAGAGAGGTGAAAAGCAGGAGAATGACTGGAGAATGGAAAATTCTTGGTCAAAGAATCGGCTATTTTGACCTAGAATTTTCCATTCTCCAGTCATTCTCCTGCTTTTCACCGCTTTCTGAATAACCCTGTTAGTGCCTGACGACCTACTAACAGATCACCTTGACTGCAGTAGTCCATGAACAAGGTCGTTTGGCGCACGCTAGGGAAACTCTAAGACCCAAGTTGAGACCCAGCGCTAATGCGGTTGTGTACAGCAGTGGTCCCCAACCCTGGTCCTCAGGGCCCACTAACAGGCCAGATTTTGCAGATCACCATGGGGAAAAGCAGACTGAATCCTGCAATCACTGAGCAGCAAATCATAACACCTGTGCTGTGCTTCAGATATCTGGCAAACCTGGCCTGTTAGTGGGCCCTGAGGACCAGGGTTGGGGACCACTGGTGTACAGGATAGAACGTTTTTTTCTTTTCCATACCTATCCCCCGCCCTCACAAGCTTGAATATGAACACATCCAGTGAATAACCTCTCACCCCTGCATTATTAAAATCCTCCACGGTGGCCGTATCATCCATGTTTTGATGCACACATATATTAAGGCTGATGGGCATTGCATGATAAATGCCTCCCAGCAGCATGTAGAATCATTACACTGCATTTAATAGATCCAAAAGGAAGGCCAGGTGAGCGACAAAAATTTCCCTGCTACAGCATATAAACAATACATGTTTCAGGGCAAGACTTATCCATGTGTTCCTTTAAACATGGTCCACACAGTCACCCTAATAATCAACTGCTTACATACTATGAATAGCCCCCATCATAAAGTGTTTAAAATTAGGCAATATATTAGAATTAGGATATATGTGGATAAAGGATACATTTATAATAGAGCCGACTGCAACAGCAGCGACATTGCTGACCAGATCCATTACTATGGTGTATGGGGCCAAGAGAACACCTGTGTTGCATTCCTTTCAATTGCCTGGTAATTTTGGACGAGGACCTGTTTTTTCTGTTTTTTTGGAGTTAGCACCAGGGCTGAGCCTGAGCAGTAGGTAAAATGTTGCAATTAGTGCACCTCAAAAAATTTAGTGCTGGCCCCAAGTGATCTGTAAAGATATCTAGCACTCCCCGTGTTAAGTATAGGACGCGGAAAGTACAGTAAGCTCGCGGTACAAATCGCTAATAGCGACGCGCTAAGTGATTTTTCCCATTTGTCGCAGGAGGCAAACGATCTGTTGGTCCGGCGCTAGACTGAATTAACCTGGCGCTAACACAAAATCATGCCGACGCAAGGGTTAGCTCACACCAGGTAATAGTGCCCTAAATAAGTATATATATAAATAAGATTACAAAACCCCAGAGTAATGTGATGCAATGATGCCTTTTTGTTGTACTAACCTGATACTTAAATTCAATATTTTATTTGCTGCAATTCGGCAGTTTTCGCTGAATGTCTGATAACTGCTTCAGCGACTCCACTTTTAGCAAATTACAGTGACCATTCGCTAAATAGGAATTCACCTTATTTTCTGCAAAATAAATTCCCCGAAATGTGACGGAAAGCAGAGGATCTACAGATCATTAGACCCTTTAGATTCTAACTTCGATAATAACCCCTAAAATGCCTTAAACCCAGAGAAATGCAATAAAAATAATAAACAATGTGGCATTTAGCTACCCCTTAACCCCTAAAATGCCATTAATCAAGGGAAAACATGAAATGAATACACTGTGAGGCATGTAGCCAACCCATTAACCCCTAAAATGCCATTAATCAAGAAAAAAACAAATGTATACTGTGAGGAATGAAGCCTGCCCATTAACCCTTAATATACAACTAAACCAAGGCATAAACTAACGCAATACACAATGTAATGTAGAGTCTGAACATTAACCATTTCACTGCTGAGCCATTGCAACCCTGTGAAAATGTTTACGTTTAAGTGCACGTTTTTTTTTGATGTTCTATGACTTTTACATCACACTGAATATAGTCATGTGGGGTATCATTGGAAAGGCCAGAATCTGCCCTTTCAAATGACACCTAGTTCATCCATATACGATAGCTACGGAGATACGTTGGTCTGAAGAAGTGTGGGAAGCTGGATGATGATTTTTGGTGGGGGGGCACATGGGGGGGCAAGGAATAACCTAGGGGGGGCAATTGCCCCCCCCTTGCCCCCCTGTAGAGTCGCCTATGGGCAGGAGACCCAGGAGGACCCCACTGCTGACACAGAGACTTAAAAAAGCAAGACTACAGTTTGCCAAAATGTACTTGAGTAAGCCAAAATCCCTTCTGGGAAAACGTCTTGTGGACAGATGAGACCAAGATAGAGCTTTTTGGTAAAGCACATCATTCTACTGTTTACCGAAAACGGAATGAGGCCTAGAAAGAAAAGAACACAGGACCTACAGTGAAATATGGTGGAGGTTTAAGGATGTTTTGGGGTTGTTTTGCTGCCTCTGGCACTGGGTGCCTTGAATGTGTGCAAGGCATCATGAAATCTGAGGATTACCAAAGGATTTTGGGTCACACTGTAGAGCCCAGTGTCAGAAAGCTGGGTTTGTGTCTGAGATCTTGGGTCTTCCAGCAGGACAATGACCCCAAACATATGTCAAAAGCACCCAGAAATGGATGGCAACAAAGCGCTGGAGAGTTCTGAAGTGGCCAGCAATGAGTCCAGATCTAAATCCCATTGAACACCTGTGGAGAGATCTTAAAATTGCTGTTGGGAAAAGGCGCCCTTCCAATAAGAGAGACCTGGAGCAGTTTGCAAAGGAAGAGTGGTCCAAAATCCGGGTGAGAGGTGTAAGAAGCTTATTGATGGTTATAGGAAGCCACTGATTTCAGTTATTTTTTCCAAAGGGTGTGCAACCAAATATTAAGTTAAGGGTGCCAAGAATTTTGTCCAGCCCATTTTTGGAGTTTTGTGTGACATTATGTACAATTTGCTTTTTTTCCTCCCTTTTTTTGTTTTGTTCCAATACACACAAAGGGAATAAACCTGTGTATAGCAAAACATGTGTTACTGTAATACTTTTCTGTGAGAAATACTTGATTTTCTGGAAAAATTTCTGGGGTGCCAATAATTTCGGCCATGACTGTATACACACACTTTTAATATATTCCACTAAGACATATATCCATTTAACCCTCTTCACCCCATTTCATATCCATTTCACCCATTTTATCCACCCCCTTTTCATGTCCATTTTATCTCTCCTACACCCATCCAGCTGAGCTTACCTTCTCTTCCCTCCCATGAGGGAGTGGGAGAGGCTGCACAGAGGGGCTCACTGGCATATTGGAGAAGCCAGCGGGCCCCCTCTACATCAGTCTTAGAGGACCCTCTGAGCAGCTGCACAGAGAGTACTAGCAGCATACTGGTAATAAAGATGGACGCTGCCATCCTGTTTGGCCCTCGGCAGAGATATGACATCATGGCATGGCCTTGATTGCCTGGTTGGCGGGTCCTGCAGAGAAGCCTGGCAGAGGAAGAGGTATTGTAACAGAAGTATTAAATGGCTCATTAGGGGAGATCTTTCATCGGCCCGTTAACGTATGCTGTTCATTGCTTGGGCCGCACTGGGTGATCACATGGGTGATTAGGGTGTGCCCAGGCACATGCAGCACACCCTGTCTGTACGCCTATGGGAAGACCTTATTAGTATCATTTTTTTCACATCCTATTCCAACCTTGTCTCTGACCTTAGCGTCTCGCGACTTGTGTTCCTTACTGTACTTGGCGTCTCCTATACTTAACATAAGATGCGCAATTCCATAAGAAATGCAAGAATTACGACCTATTCTAAGGTGGTGAATAAATGTATCGTGCAAACCAGGGAAACGTAACCCCTCCTAAAAGCTGGTGTGAGGCTCATAATGACACGGAACCCTGGTGTAACTTCCCTGCGCAGGTGACGTCTATGGAGCTGTTAAAGCTCTGAGGCCTGTTCAATACCTCAGCCGCTGCAAGTGCTAAGTTAGCAACTTGCCATTGAACGCCGTTCAACCGCTCAGCGCTCAGCAGTGCTAACATAGGACTTGCAGCGACCCGAGGAGATGCTGATTGTGACGTTTTAAAGATGGCCGCCACCATGAAGCAAGTAACAATGCCGTACAGCAAGATGGCCGCCGCCTCGAAGCAAGTAATAAATAATTCCGTACAGCAATGTTAATTTTGAGGTTTTTGTTCACCAAAGCACAAAATATTTATTTATTATTTCCCCCTGCACAGACATATATTACAGTTCAATTTATATATTGTTTCAGAAGTAAACATAACGTTTATTCATTAAAAACTATCATTTGTGGTGTGTGCGTACAAAACGGAATTGTGCTGACTGCTTCTCTTTATTATATTTTGTCCGAGTGATCGGAAAAACAATCTGAATTTTTCATTAAGAAATCGTCGGCCATTTTGGATTCAAAATTCGCATCCAAAGGGTTCAACGACACTGCTGCAGCAAACTGAATTGCTGCGCTGCAGCAATTCAGCAGCTGCTGAGGTATTGAACAGGCCTCTGGTTTCACTTTCAGCTGCGCCAGCCGGTAATGTCTCTGCTCCACACGCCGCATTACGTCTCGCGAAGAGATTTTAACGATTACTGCCGACTTTAGCATTTTGGTTGGAATATGGACTTAAAGGCGAGACGCAAGAGGTTAACAGCTGGCGCACGATTTTTCCATTAGTGTCTCTAGACTGTAAGCTCCTATGAGCAGGGCCCTCTACACCTCTTGTTTCCATCTCATGTCCATTTATATGTATTTCGTTCCCTTTGGTTATTGTAAAGCGCTGCGGAAACTGTTGGCGCTATATAAATGATGACAATAATAGTAATAATAATAGGACCCTTTGGAGATCGAGAAAAGACCATTGGTAGTATTTTCTACAAAGTAATTTTATTCATGAAAAGCAATGCGCCAAAATACAAGAGAGCATTTTGTTGGGGGGGGGGGTTGTGTTGTTTTAAAAAATGTTTTGGTTAAAGTGGTTTAATAATGTAACAAGTTCCCCGCCTTGGATTTTTTTTCTTTTTAAGGAGTACCCCATAAAATAAATAAACACAAAGATTTGAATGAAAAAAATGTCGAAAAAGTATTTCACGCGGTGTAAATTATTGAAATTGGAATAGAAATCTATCAGGGTTATTCAAAGAGATCCGAATTGCTGGAGAAAGGTAACCGAACGCTGAAGCGTTCGGTTACCTTTCTTGGCCATTCGGCTATCCAGAGAGCAGGCAATTCGCCAAATTCTGGCAAATTGCCTGCACATACGGTGCCTGTTCGAGGGCAGTGAAATCCCCATAGAGAAGCAATGCTTCGGCTATTCAGAGAACATAAACCAGCAGTGAAAGGATTCCCCTAATGCCCTGCCATTCGGTGGTTTAATTCGACATGTTTATTCCGGAGAATCCCATAAGCTTTAATGTTAAAAATATTCCCGTTTTAATTCAATATCTAATAAACCGTTCATTATAAAATTCTGCAGTAAAGAGTCTCTTTATTTATAGATTTTTTAGGATATTTTAAGCATTTTTCTGGATTTTTTTTTTAAAGTCTGATTTGTTTTTAAGTTTACTTATTTTTTCTGTAACAGCCCTTTTTATTATCATTCATTATTCATTTATATGTAAATTTCAGACATTTTCGCTCAGTAGTTTCTTTGCAAACAGTGTTTCACTTTTCAAACATTCAAGCAAACTGTTTTCCTAATTTATTCACTTCACTCTGTCTGCGGTGTCGGCTTTTTCCGGCGGCTGCGCTGCGTGTGATCGGCTCCTGCTCAGGTTTTTCTGTGGTTTTCGGCAGGTTAATCCAGATGTTTTTGCGGGTTTTCGGCGTGCATTCGCCGGGTTTTGCGGTTAGTTTTCGTCGGGTTTGCGGCAGCTTTTCCCTGCAATTCGGGGACCCTGTGGTGTTTGCTGAATACACCGCAGGGTCACAGAAATGGGATCGGCAAAAGGAACCGAATTGAAGAGAACGAAAAGTCACCGAACGTGCGCTGACTTTTCGAATCTCTTTGAATAACCCGGATAATCTTTTTTTAAAAAATAATAATTAATATAGCAACATAGACGTTCGCAGCCCATATTTTAAGGTGTGCACACAATACATTTATTACGTAGAAACTGTAAATAATCATAAATTGCTATTTAGTTCAACAAGTATAACAAGAAAATAAAATTTTCAAAAATGTTAATGGGGAGTTAAATGCAGGAGCAATCCGCTAAGTGGGCACCGGCTCCCCCTACTGCACACACCTATGTATAGCATGCACACATGGCATGACATTTACACATTAGTGTTTATTCCCAAAGCAAATAGCAAAAGAAAATAGGGAGAATTCACTATTTAGCGAATGGTCACTGTTTAGTTTATTTTGCCAAAACTGGAGTCACCAAAGAGTTATTGAACATCGACGAAAACCGCCAATAACCGCGAATTTGACATCGGCGAAATCCTCCAAACTGAATGAAAAAAGGAAGTTTCCTTTTCTCCCAGTAGAAGTTTCAATCAATAAAAATGTGTCTAAATAATAAAAAAAAGGTCCTTTAAAAATTAATTAAAAGGTCTGTTTCAAAATAAAAAAGTGGTTTAAAAAAAAAAAAAAAAAAAAAATGTAGTTTAAAAAATACAAAAAAAACAAAAAAAAAATAAAAAAAATAAAAATAAAAAAAGAAGGTCTTTAATTCAAAATTTTTTAAAAGCTAGTCCTTTTTTTAAATAGAATCCTGTGGGATTTGTCTGTTTAAACCTAATCGAATTGAAACACTGGAAATCAAAGCGTTTCACTGACATTTTGGTGAAATTCGGCATTCTGTGAATAGAAAACATGATTGTATTCTATGGGACTATGTGGTGGCGCGAACTGCGGCGAAATACACTGTATTTCGCTGTCAATTCGCCTGTATTTGGCAAATTGCCCCCAAATTGCACCGAAGGGTGAAATTCACCCTTAAGCGCAATTTGGAGGTTAGTGAATTAACCCCTATAGTAATGGGATATTTTGACTCTGAAGGGGTTATTCAGAAAGAGAGGATCTGTCCCCAAAATGTCACTGAACAGTGAATTTCCCCGTACGGTGACAGTTTGGGGTCATTCGGCTATTCAGAGCAGGCAGGTCACCAAATTTTGGCAAACTGCCAGCAAGTACGATGCTGTTCGGCAGCAGTGAAATCTCCATAGAGAAGCAATGGTTAATCTATTCACAGACACCGAACAGCAGTGAAAAGTTGCAAAGTGCCCTGCTGTTCTGTGGTTTCATTCGGCAGGTTTATTCAGGTGAACCCCATGGGTTTCAATATTAAAACGATTTCCTGTTTTTACTCAATATCTAATAAACCGTTATTATTTTAATCCGCAGCAAAAAGTCTCTTTATTTATCGATTTTTTTAGGATTCTTTAGGCATTTTTTGGGCAAATTTCTCTTTCGGGTTTTTTTTAAAGCTTTTTTTTTTCTGTTAACAGACCTTTTTATTATTATTCATTGGATGTTATGTGTAAATTCCAGCATTTTCGTTCGATAGTTTTTTTTGCAAACAGCGGCTTTAAATTTTGACACTCAAGCTTACTGTTTTTTTGTTTTTTTTTACCCCATTCATCAGCTTGTCGGCTTTTTCCGGCGGCTGCTCTGCGCTGTGTGATCGCCAGCTCGTTTGCTTTTTCTGACGTGTTCGGCGTGTTTTTTGAGACAGTGCCGGCGGGTTTTCCCTGCACTCAGGTACCTTGTGGTGAATGCTGAATTCGCCACAGGTGAGGAAATTTGATTCCCCGAACTGTTAGGAATGCGAGACCACGAATTGTCGGCGCCAATTCGGCGCTCTCTGAATAACCCCTGAGCTTGCTGAAAAAAATATTAAATATAATGTGTGAGGGTTCCAAAATAAAACATGACCTTTAATTAGCTTTTAACTGATGAGCACAAAAATGGTGAAAATGAGGTCAGCACACAGAGGGAAACGGCTCGGCAGGGAAGGGTTAAAGCAATGACTCAATTTGTGTGCTTCTGGAGCCAGGGTCCTCTCTCCTCTTAGATTGTAAGCTCTGGAGGCAGGGTCCCTCTCCTCTTAGATTGTAAGCTCTGGGGCAGGGTCCCCTCTCCTCTTAGATTGTAAGCTCTGGGCAGGGTCCCTCTCCTCTTAGATTGTAAGCTCTGGGCAGGGTCCCCTCTCTCTTAGATTGTAAGCTCTGGGGCAGGGTCCTCTCTCCTCTTAGATTGTAAGCTCTGGGGCAGGGTCCTCTCTCCTCTTTAGATTGTAAGCTCTGGGGCAGGGTCCCCTCTCCTCTTAGATTGTAAGCTCTGGGGCAGGGTCCCCTCTCCTCTTAGATGTAAGCTCTGGAGCAGGGTCCCCTCTCCTCTTAGATTGTAAGCTCTGGGGCAGGGTCCCCTCTCCTCTTAGATTGTAAGCTCTGGGGCAGGGTCCCCTCTCCTCTTAGATTGTAAGCTCTGGGGCAGGGTCCCCTCTCTCCTCTTAGATTGTAAGCTCTGGGGCAGGGTCCTCTCTCCTCTTAGATTGTAAGCTCTGGGGCAGGGTCCCCTCTCCTCTTAGATTGTAAGCTCTGGGCAGGGTCCCCTCTCCTCTTAGATTGTAAGCTCTGGGGCAGGGTCCTCTCTCCTCTTAGATTGTAAAGCTCTGGGGCAGGGTCCCCTCTCCTCTTAGATTGTAAGCTCTGGGGCAGGGTCTCCTCTCCTCTTAGATTGTAAGCTCTGGAGCAGGGTCCCTCTCCTCTTAGATTGTAAGCTCTGGGGCAGGGTCTCCTCTCCTCTTAGATTGTAAGCTCTGGGGCAGGGTCCTCTCTCCTCTTAGATTGTAAGCTCTGGGGCAGGGTCCTCTCTCCTCTTAGATTGTAAGCTCTGGGGCAGGGTCCCCTCTCCTCTTAGATTGTAAACTCTGGGGCAGGGTCCCCTCTCCTCTTAGATTGTAAACTCTGGGGCAGGGTCCCCTCTCCTCTTAGATTGTAAGCTCTGGGGCAGGGTCCCTCTCCTCTTAGATTGTAAACTCTGGGGCAGGGTCCCCTCTCCTCTTAGATTGTAAACTCTGGGGCAGGGTCCCCTCTCCTCTTAGATTGTAAGCTCTGGAGCAGGGTCCCCTCTCCTCTTAGATTGTAAGCTCTGGGGCAGGGTCTCCTCTCCTCTTAGATTGTAAGCTCTGGAGCAGGGTCCCCTCTCCTCTTAGATTGTAAGCTCTGGGGCAGGGTCTCCTCTTAGATTGTAAGCTCTGGGGCAGGGTCCTCTCTCCTCTTAGATTGTAAGCTCTGGGGCAGGGGTCCTCTCTCCTCTTAGATTGTAAGCTCTGGGGCAGGGTCCCCTCTCCTCTTAGATTGTAAACTCTGGGGCAGGGTCCCCTCTCCTCTTAGATTGTAAACTCTGGGGCAGGGTCCCCTCTCCTCTTAGATTGTAAGCTCTGGGGCAGGGTCCCCTCTCCTCTTAGATTGTAAACTCTGGGGCAGGGTCCCCTCTCCTCTTAGATTGTAAACTCTGGGGCAGGGTCCCCTCTCCTCTTAGATTGTAAGCTCTGGGGCAGGGTCCCCTCTTAGATTGTAAACTCTGGGGCAGGGTCCCCTCTTAGATTGTAAGCTCTGGGGCAGGGTCCCCTCTCCTCTTAGATTGTAAACTCTGGAGCAGGGTCCCCTCTCCTCTTAGATTGTAAGCTCTGGGGCAGGGTCCCCTCTCCTCTTAGATTGTAAGCTCTGGAGCAGGGTCTCCTCTTAGATTGTAAGCTCTGGGGCAGGGTCCCCTCTTAGATTGTAAGCTCTGGGGCAGGGTCCCCTCTCCTCTTAGATTGTAAACTCTGGAGCAGGGTCCCCTCTCCTCTTAGATTGTAAGCTCTGGGGCAGGGTCCCCTCTCCTCTTAGATTGTAAGCTCTGGAGCAGGGTCCCCTCTCCTCTTAGATTGTAAGCTCTGGAGCAGGGTCCCCTCTCCTCTTAGATTGTAAGCTCTGGGGCAGGGTCCCCTCTCCTCTTAGATTGTAAGCTCTGGGGCAGGGTCCCCTCTCCTCTTAGATTGTAAGCTCTGGGGCAGGGTCCCCTCTCCTCTTAGATTGTAAGCTCTGGGGCAGGGTCCCCTCTCCTCTTAGATTGTAAGCTCTGGGGCAGGGTCCCCTCTCCTCTTTAGATTGTAAACTCTGGGGCAGGGTCCCCTCTCCTCTTAGATTGTAAACTCTGGGGCAGGGTCCCCTCTCCTCTTAGATTGTAAGCTCTGGAGCAGGGTCCCCTCTCCTCTTAGATTGTAAGCTCTGGAGCAGGGTCCCCTCTCCTCTTAGATTGTAAGCTCTGGGGCAGGGTCCCCTCTCCTCTTAGATTGTAAGCTCTGGGGCAGGGTCCCCTCTCCTCTTAGATTGTAAGCTCTGGGGCAGGGTCCCCTCTCCTCTTAGATTGTAAGCTCTGGGGCAGGGTCCCCTCCTCTTAGATTGTAAGCTCTGGAGGCAGGGTCCCCTCCTCTTAGATTGTAAGCTCTGGAGCAGGGTCTCCTCTCCTCTTAGATTGTAAGCTCTGGGGCAGGGTCCCCTCTCCTCTTAGATTGTAAGCTCTGGAGCAG
The DNA here is from genome assembly GCA_009667805.1 of Leptobrachium leishanense. NCBI lineage: Eukaryota > Metazoa > Chordata > Amphibia > Anura > Megophryidae > Leptobrachium > Leptobrachium leishanense. The sequence continues at coordinate 11,151 of RXON01003673.1, forward strand.
GGTCTCCTCTCCTCTTAGATTGTAAGCTCTGGGCAGGGTCCCTCTCCTCTTAGATTGTAAGCTCTGGGGCAGGGTCCCCTCTCCTCTTAGATTGTAAGCTCTGGAGCAGGGTCCTCTCTCCTCTTAGATTGTAAACTCTGGGGCAGGGTCCCCTCTCCTCTTAGATTGTAAGCTCTGGAGCAGGGTCCCCTCTCCTCTTAGATTGTAAGCTCTGGGGCAGGGTCCCCTCTCCTCTTAGATTGTAAGCTCTGGAGCAGGGTCCCCTCTCCTCTTAGATTGTAAGCTCTGGAGCAGGGTCCCCTCTCCTCATAGATTGTAAACTCTGGAGCAGGGTCCCCTCCTCCTTTTAGATTATAAGCTCTGGGGCAGGGTCCCCTCTCCTCTTAGATTGTAAGCTCTGGGGCAGGGTCCCCTCTCCTCTTAGATTGTAAGCACTGGGGCAGGGTCCCCTCTCCTCTTAGATTGTAAGCTCTGGAGCAGGGTCCCCTCTCCTCTTAGATTGTAAGCTCTGGGGCAGGGTCCCCTCTCCTCTTAGATTGTAAGCTCTGGGGCAGGGTCCCCTCTCCTCTTAGATTGTAAGCTCTGGGGCAGGGTGTTGGTTTGACGCCCCCAAGTGGTGATCACGTGGTTTGTGTGAGTGCTATTAGTTTGACGCTCCCACGTGGTTAGCTATCGGCCTTGGTTTCCGGCTTCCGGTCACGCCCCCTGGTTACCTGTGGAGTCCCTAGTAACGGGCAGACAGGTCTATACACTTAACCTTATACAGAGAGCGGGATCAGAGAGTGCGATGCTTGATCACTATACAGAGAGATGAACAGGTCAGCAATCAGATCAAGAACTGCTTGTAACACCAGAGATGCACATTATACTATACACAGGTCACACTATACTATACACAGGTCACACTATACACAGGTCACACTTTACACAGGTCACACTATACTATACACAGGTCACAGTATACTATACACAGGTCACACTATACACAGGTCACACTATACTATACACAGGTCACACTATACACAGGTCACACTATACTATACACAGGTCACACTATACACAGGTCACACTATACACAGGTCACACTATACTATACACAGGTCACACTATACTATACACAGGTCACACTATACACAGGTCACACTATACTATACACAGGTCCCACTATACTATACACAGGTCACACTATACTATACACAGGTCACACTATACACAGGTCACACTATACTATACACAGGTCACACTATACACAGGTCACACTATACACAGGTCACACTATACTATACACAGGTCACACTATACACAGGTCACACTATACTATACACAGGTCACACTATACTATACACAGGTCACACTATACACAGGTCACACTATACTATACACAGGTCCCACTATACTATACACAGGTCACACTATACTATAACAACAGGCAGGTCACACTATACACAGGTCACATTATACTATACACAGGTCACACTATACTATACACAGGTCACACTATACACAGGTCCCACTATACTATACACAGGTCCCACTATACTATACACAGGTCACACTATACACAGGTCACACTATACACAGGTCCCACTATACACAGGTCCCACTATACTATACACAGGTCCCACTATACTATACACAGGTCACACTATACACAGGTCCCACTATACTATACACAGGTCACACTATACACAGGTCACACTATACTATACACAGGTCACACTATACACAGGTCACACTATACACAGGTCACACTATACTATACACAGGTCACACTATACACAGGTCACACTATACTATACACAGGTCACACTATACTATACACAGGTCACACTATACTATACACAGGTCACACTATACACAGGTCACACTATACTATACACAGGTCCCACTATACTATACACAGGTCACACTATACTATACACAGGTCACACTATACACAGGTCACACTATACTATACACAGGTCACACTATACTATACACAGGTCACACTATACACAGGTCACACTATACTATACACAGGTCCCACTATACTATACACAGGTCACACTATACACAGGTCACACTATACACAGGTCCCACTATACTATACACAGGTCACACTATACACAGGTCCCACTATACTATACACAGGTCACACTATACACAGGTCACACTATACACAGGTCCCACTATACACAGGTCCCACTATACACAGGTCACACTATACACAGGTCACACTATACACAGGTCCCACTATACTATACACAGGTCACACTATACACAGGTCCCACTATACTATACACAGGTCACACTATACACAGGTCACACTATACTATACACAGGTCACACTATACACAGGTCACACTATACACAGGTCACACTATACACAGGTCACACTATACTATACACAGGTCACACTATACACAGGTCACACTATACACAGGTCACACTATACTATACACAGGTCACACTATACACAGGTCCCACTATACACAGGTCCCACTATACACAGGTCATACTATACTATACACAGGTCACACTATACACAGGTCCCACTATACACAGGTCACACTATACACAGGTCATACTATACTATACACAGGTCACACTATACTATACACAGGTCACACTATACTATACACAGGTCACACTATACACAGGTCACACTATACACAGGTCACACTATACTATACACAGGTCACACTATACTATACACAGGTCACACTATACACAGGTCACACTATACACAGGTCATACTATACTATACACAGGTCACACTATACTATACACAGGTCACACTATACACAGGTCACACTATACTATACACAGGTCACACTATACAAATACACAGGTCACACTATACTATACACAGGTCACACTATACACAGGTCACACTATACTATACACAGGTCACACTACACTACACACAGGTCACACTATACTATACACAGGTCACACTACACTACACACAGGTCACACTATACTATACACAGGTCACACTACACACAGGTCACACTATACTATACACAGGTCACACTACACACAGGTCACACTATACTATACACAGGTCACACTATACACAAGTCACACTATACACTGTATAACATGCTATACGTGTGATAGGCTGGGTGTGTTATACAGAGGTCACGCTATACGTGTGATAGGCTGGGTGTGTTATACAGAGGTCACGCTATACGTGTGTTAGGCTGGGTGTGTTATACAAAGTTCACACTATACCGAGAGTTTCTTTGTTTTGGCAGTGACAGAGTGAGGATGATCCCTGCAGGTAAAGGGGCCGATCAACCAAGGGCGCACGCTCGCCTCCCGCCACTACACGCACCGACAACCAGAGGGTATCCAGGTATCTGCTGTGACTCTCGCGTTCTCTGCTGTGACTCTCGCGCTCTCTTCTGTGACTCTCGCGCTCTCTCTGCTGTGACTCTCGCGCTCTCTGCTCTGACTCTCGCGCTCTCTGCTCTGACTCTCGCGTTCTCTGCTCTGACTCTCGTGCTCTCTGCTCTGACTCTCGCGCGCTCTCTGCTCTGACTCTCGCGCTTGTCGCTCTCTCTGCTCTGACTCTCGCGCTCTCTCTGCTGCTTGACTCTCGCGCTCTCCTCTCTGCTGACTCTCGCGCTCTCTGCTGTGACTCTCGCGCTCTCTCTGCTGTGACTCTCGCGCTCTCTGCTGTGTGCTCTCTCCTCTCGCTGTGACTCTCTCGCTGTGACTCTCGCGCTCTCTGCTGTGACTCTCTGCGCGCTCTCTGCTCTGACTCTCGCGCTCTCTCTGCTCTGACTCTCGCGTTCTCTGCTCTGACTCTCGCGCTCTCCTGCTGTGACTCTCGCGCTCTCTGCTCTGACTCTCGCGCTCTCTCTGCTGCTGTGACTCTTGCGCTCTCTGCTCTGACTCTTGCGCTCTCTGCTGTGGACTCCCGCGCTCTCTGCTCTGACTCTTTCTCTCTGCTCTGACTCTTGCGCTCTCTGCTGTGACTCTCGCGCTCTCTGCTGTGACTCTCGCGCTCTCTGCTGTGACTCTCGCGCTCTCTGCTGTGACTCTCGCGTTCTCTGCTCTGACTCTCGGGTTCTCTGCTGTGACTCTCGCGCTCTCTGCTCTGACTCTCGCGTTCTCTGCTGTGACTCTCGCGTTCTCTGCTCTGACTCTCGCGCTCTCTGCTCTGACTCTCGCTCTCTCTGCTCTTACTCTCGCTCTCTCTGCTCTGACTCTCGCTCTCTCTGCTCGGACTCTCGCGCTCTCTGCTCTGACTCTCGCGCTCTCTGCTCTGACTCTCGCGCTCTCTGCTCTGACTCTCGCGCTCTCTCTGCTGTGACTCTTGCGCTCTCTGCTGTGACTCTTGCGCTCTCTGCTGTGACTCTTGCGCTCTCTGCTGTGACTCCCGCGCTCTCTGCTCTGACTCTTGCGCTCTCTGCTGTGACTCCCGCGCTCTCTGCTCTGACTCTCGCGTTCTCTGCTCTGACTCTCGCGTTCTCGGCTCTGACTCTCGGGTTCTCTGCTGTGACTCTCGGGTTCTCTGCTGTGACTCTCGGGTTCTCTGCTGTGACTCTCGCGCTCTCTGCTCTGACTCTCGCGCTCTCTCTGCTGTGACTCTTGCGCTCTCTGCTGTGACTCTCGCGCTCTCTGCTCTGACTCTCGGGTTCTCTGCTGTGACTCTCGCGCTCTCTGCTCTGACTCTCGCGTTCTCTGCTGTGACTCTCGCGCTCTCTCTGCTCTGACTCTCGCGCTCTCTCTGCTCTGACTCTCGCGTTCTCTGCTGTGACTCTCGCGTTCTCTGCTCTGACTCTCGCGCTCTCTCTGCTCTGACTCTCGCTCTCTCTGCTCTGACTCTCGCTCTCTCTGCTCTGACTCTCGCGCTCTCTGCTGTGACTCTCGCGCTCTCTGCTCTGACTCTCGCGCTCTCTGCTCTGACTCTCGCGCTCTCTGCTCTGACTCTCGCGCTCTCTGCTGTGACTCTCGCGCTCTCTCTGCTCTGACTCTCGCGCTCTCTGCTCTGACTCTTGCGCTCTCTGCTGTGACTCTTGCGCTCTCTGCTGTGACTCTTGCGCTCTCTGCTGTGACTCTTGCGCTCTCTGCTGTGACTCTTGCGCTCTCTGCTGTGACTCTCGCGCTCTCTGCTGTGACTCTCGCGCTCTCTGCTTTGACTCTCGCGCTCTCTCTGCTGTGACTCTCGCGCTCTCTGCTCTGACTCTTGCGCTCTCTGCTGTGACTCTCGTGCTCTCTGCTCTGACTCTCGCGCTCTCTGCTGTGACTCTCGCGCTCTCTGCTGTGACTCTCGCGCTCTCTCTGCTGTGACTCTCGCGCTCTCTGCTGTGACTCTCGCGCTCTCTGCTGTGACTCTCGCGCTCTCTCTGCTGTGACTCTCACGCTCTCTGCTGTGACTCTCGCGCTCTCCGCTGTGACTCTCGCGCTCTCTCTGCTGTGACTCTCGCGCTCTCTCTGCTGTGACTCTCGCGCTCTCTGCTCTGACTCTTGCTCTCTCTGCTGTGACTCTCGCGTTCTCTGCTGTGACTCTCGCGTTCTCTGCTGTGACTCTCGCGTTCTCTGCTGTGACTCTCGCGTTCTCTGCTGTGACTCTCGCGTTCTCTGCTGTGACTCTCGCGTTCTCTGCTGTGACTCTCGCGTTCTCTGCTGTGACTCTCGCGTTCTCTGCTGTGACTCTCGCGTTCTCTGCTGTGACTCTCGCGTTCTCTGCTGTGACTCTCGCGTTCTCTGCTGTGACTCTCGCGTTCTCTGCTGTGACTCTCGCGTTCTCTCTGCTCTGACTCTCGCGTTCTCTGCTCTGACTCTCGCGCTCTCTGCTCTGACTCTCGCTCTCTCTGCTGTGACTCTCGCGTTCTCTGCTCTGACTCTCGCGCTCTCTGCTCTGACTCTCGCGTTCTCTGCTCTGACTCTCGCTCTCTCTGCTCTTACTCTCGCTCTCTCTGCTCTGACTCTCGCGCTCTCTGCTCTGACTCTCGCTCTCTCTGCTCTGACTCTCGCGCTCTCTGCTGTGACTCTCGCGCTCTCTGCTCTGACTCTCGCGCTCTCTGCTCTGACTCTCGCTCTCTCTGCTCTGACTCTCGCTCTCTCTGCTCTGACTCTCGCGCTCTCTGCTCTGACTCTCGCTCTCTCTGCTCTGACTCTCGCGCTCTCTCTGCTGTGACTCTCGCGCTCTCTCTGCTGTGACTCTCGTGCTCTCTCTGCTCTGACTCTCGCGCGCTCTCTGCTGTGACTCTCGCGTTCTCTGCTGTGACTCTCGCGCTCTCTGCTCTGACTCTCGCGTTCTCTGCTCTGACTCTCGCGCTCTCTGCTGTGACTCTCGCGCTCTCTCTGCTCTGACTCTCGCGCTCTCTGTTCTGACTCTCGCGCTCTCTGCTGTGACTCTCGCGCTCTCTGCTGTGACTCTCGCGCTCTCTGCTGTGACTCTCGCGTTCTCTGCTGTGACTCTCGTGCTCTCTGCTCTGACTCTCGCGCTCTCTGCTGTGACTCTCGCGCTCTCTGCTCTGACTCTTGCGCTCTCTGCTGTGACTCTCTCGTGCTCTCTGCTCTGACTCTCGCGCTCTCTGCTCTGACTCTCGCGCTCTCTGCTGTGACTCTCGCGCTCTCTCTGCTGTGACTCTCGCGCTCTCTGCTGTGACTCTCGCGCTCTCTGCTGTGACTCTCGCGCTCTCTGCTGTGACTCTCGCGCTCTCTCTGCTCTGACTCTTGCGCTCTCTGCTGTGACTCTCGTGCTCTCTGCTCTGACTCTCGCGCTCTCTGCTCTGACTCTCGCGCTCTCTGCTGTGACTCTCGCGCTCTCTCTGCTGTGACTCTCGCGCTCTCTGCTGTGACTCTCGCGCTCTCTGCTGTGACTCTCGCGCTCTCTCTGCTGTGACTCTCACGCTCTCTGCTGTGACTCTCGCGCTCTCCGCTGTGACTCTCGCGCTCTCTCTGCTGTGACTCTCGCGCTCTCTCTGCTGTGACTCTCGCGCTCTCTGCTCTGACTCTTGCTCTCTCTGCTGTGACTCTCGCGCTCTCTGCTGTGACTCTCGCTCTCTCTGCTCTGACTCTCGCGCTCTCTGCTCTGACTCTCGCGCTCTCTGCTCTGACTCTCGCGCTCTCTGCTCTGACTCTCGCTCTCTCTGCTCTGACTCTCGCTCTCTCTGCTCTGACTCTCGCTCTCTCTGCTCTGACTCTCGCGCTCTCTGCTCTGACTCTCGCGCTCTCTGCTCTGACTCTCGCGCTCTCTGCTCTGACTCTCGCGCTCTCTGCTCTGACTCTCGCTCTCTCTGCTCTGACTCTCGCTCTCTCTGCTCTGACTCTCGCGCTCTCTGCTTGACTCTCTGCGCTCTTCTGCTCTGACTCCTCGCGCTCTCTGCTCTGACTCTCGCGTCTCTGCTGTGACTCTCGCGTCTCTCTGCTGTGACTCTCGCGTTCTCTTGCTGTGACTCTCGCGCTTCTCTGCTGTGACTCTCGCGTTCTCTGCTGTGACTCTCGCGTTCTCTGCTGTGACTCTCGCGTTCTCTGCTGTGACTCTCGCGTTCTCTGCTGTGATCTCTCGCGTTCTCTGCTGTGACTCTCGCGTTCTCTGCTGTGACTCTCGCGTTCTCTCTGCTCTGACTCTCGCGTTCTCTGCTCTGACTCTCGCGCTCTCTGCTCTGACTCTCGCTCTCTCTGCTGTGACTCTCGCGTTCTCTGCTCTGACTCTCGCTCTCTCTGCTCTGACTCTCGCGTTCTCTGCTCTGACTCTCGCTCTCTCTGCTCTTACTCTCGCTCTCTCTGCTCTGACTCTCGCGCTCTCTGCTCTGACTCTCGCTCTCTCTGCTCTGACTCTCGCGCTCTCTGCTGTGACTCTCGCGCTCTCTGCTCTGACTCTCGCGCTCTCTGCTCTGACTCTCGCTCTCTCTGCTGTGACTCTCGCTCTCTCTGCTCTGACTCTCGCGCTCTCTGCTCTGACTCTCGCTCTCTCTGCTCTGACTCTCGCGCTCTCTCTGCTGTGACTCTCGCGCTCTCTCTGCTGTGACTCTCGTGCTCTCTCTGCTCTGACTCTCGCGCTCTCTCTGCTGTGACTCTCGCGCTCTCTGCTGTGACTCTCGCGCTCTCTGCTGTGACTCTCGCGCTCTGTGCTCTGACTCTCGCGCTCGCTGCTGTGACTCTCGCGCTCGCTGCTGTGACTCTCGCGCTCGCTGCTGTGACTCTCGCGCTCTCTGCTGTGACTCTCGCGCTCTCTGCTGTGACTCTCGCGCTCTCTCTGCTGTGACTCTCGCGCTCTCTCTGCTGTGACTCTCGCGCTCTCTCTGCTGTGACTCTCGCGCTCTCTGCTGTGACTCTCGCGCTCTCTCTGCTGTGACTCTCGCGCTCTTCTCTCTGCTCTGACTCTCGCGCTCTCTGCTCTGACTCTCGCGTTCTCTGCTCTGACTCTCGCTCTCTCTGCTCTTACTCTCGCTCTCTCTGCTCTGACTCTCGCGCTCTCTGCTCTGACTCTCGCTCTCTCTGCTCTGACTCTCGCGCTCTCTGCTGTGACTCTCTCGCTCTCTGCTCTGACTCTCGCGCTCTCTGCTCTGACTCTCGCTCTCTCTGCTCTGACTCTCGCTCTCTCTGCTCTGACTCTCGCGCTCTCTGCTCTGACTCTCGCTCTCTCTGCTCTGACTCTCGCGCTCTCTCTGCTGTGACTCTCGCGCTCTCTTGCTGTGACTCTCGTGCTCTCTCTGCTCTGACTCTCGCGCTCTCTGTGCTGTGACTCTCGCGCTCTGTGCTGTGACTCTCGCGCTCTCTGCTGTGACTTTCGCGCTCTGTGCTCTGACTCTCGCGCTCGCTGCTGTGACTCTCGCGCTCGCTGCTGTGACTCTCGCGCTCGCTGCTGTGACTCTCGCGCTCTCTCTGCTGTGACTCTCGCGCTCTCTTGCTGTGACTCTCGTGCTCTCTCTGCTCTGACTCTCGCGCTCTCTGTGCTGTGACTCTCGCGCTCTGTGCTGTGACTCTCGCGCTCTCTGCTGTGACTTTCGCGCTCTGTGCTCTGACTCTCGCGCTCGCTGCTGTGACTCTCGCGCTCGCTGCTGTGACTCTCGCGCTCGCTGCTGTGACTCTCGCGCTCTCTGCTGTGACTCTCGCGCTCTCTGCTGTGACTCTCGCGCTCTCTCTGCTGTGACTCTCGCGCTCTCTCTGCTGTGACTCTCGCGCTCTCTCTGCTGTGACTCTCGCGCTCTCTCTGCTGTGACTCTCGCGCTCTCTCTGCTGTGACTCTCGCGCTCTCTCTGCTCTGACTCTCGCGCTCTCTGCTGTGACTCCCGCGCTCTCTGCTGTGACTCTCGCGCTCTCTGCTCTGACTCTTGCGCTCTCTCTGCTGTGACTCTCGCGCTCTCTGCTGTGACTCTCGCGTTCTCTGCTCTGACTCTCGCGTTCTCGGCTCTGACTCTCGCGCTCTCTGTTCTGACTCTCGCGCTCTCTGCTGTGACTCTCGCGCTCTCTGCTGTGACTCTCGCGCTCTCTGCTGTGACTCTCGCGCTCTCTGCTCTGACTCTCGCGCTCTCTGCTCTGACTCTCGCGTTCTCTGCTCTGACTCTCGCTCTCTCTGCTCTGACTCTCGCTCTCTCTGCTCTGACTCTCGCGCTCTCTCTGCTCTGACTCTCGCGCTCTCTCTGCTCTGACTCTCGCGCTCTCTCTGCTGTGACTCTCGCGCTCTCTCTGCTGTGACTCTCGCGCTCTCTCTGCTGTGACTCTCGCGCTCTCTCTGCTGTGACTCTCGCGCTCTCTCTGCTGTGACTCTCGCGCTCTCTCTGCTCTGACTCTCGCGCTCTCTCTGCTCTGACTCTCGCGCTCTCTCTGCTCTGACTCTCGCGTTCTCTGCTCTGACTCTCGCTCTCTCTGCTCTGACTCTCGCGCTCTCTGCTCTGACTCTCGCGCTCTCTCTGCTGTGACTCTCGCGCTCTCTGCTGTGACTCTCGCTCTCTCTGCTCTGACTCTCGCGCTCTCTGCTCTGACTCTCGCGCTCTCTGCTGTGACTCTCGCGCTCTCTGCTCTGACTCTCGCGCTCTCTCTGCTCTGACTCTCGCGCTCTGCTCTGACTCTCGCGCTCTCTGCTCTGACTCTCGCGCTCTCTGCTCTGACTCTCGCGCTCTCTCTGCTGTGACTCTTGCGCTCTCTGCTGTGACTCTTGCGCTCTCTGCTGTGACTCTTGCGCTCTCTGCTGTGACTCCGCGCTCTCTGCTGTGACTCTCGCGCTATCTCTGCTTGTGACTCTCGCGTTCTCTGCTGTGACTCTCGCGTTCTCTGCTGTGACTCTCGCGTTCTCTGCTGTGACTCTCGCGTTCTCTGCTGTGACTCTCGCGTTCTCTCTGCTGTGACTCTCGCGTTCTCTGCTGTGACTCTCCGCGTTCTCTGCTGTGACTCTCGCGTTCTCTGCTGTGACTCTCGCGTTCTCTCTGCTGTGACTCTCGCGTTCTCTCTGCTCTGACTCTCGCGTTCTCTGCTCTGACTCTCGCGCTCTCTGCTGTGACTCTCGCGCTCTCTGCTCTGACTCTCGCGTTCTCTGCTCTGACTCTCGCGCTCTCTGCTCTGACTCTCGCTCTCTCTGCTGTGACTCTCGCTCTCTCTGCTGTGACTCTCGCGTTCTCTGCTCTGACTCTCGCGTTCTCTGCTCTGACTCTCGCGTTCTCTGCTGTGACTCTCGCGCTCTCTGCTTCTGACTCTCGCGCTCTCTGCTCTGACTCTCGCTCTCTCTGCTCTGACTCTCGCGCTCTCTCTGACTCTCGCGCTCTCTGCTCTGACTCTCGCGCTCTCTGCTCTGACTCTCTCGCTCTCTGCTCTGACTCTCGCTCTCTCTGCTCTGACTCTCGCTCTCTCTGCTCTGACTCTCGCGCTCTCTGCTCTGACTCTCGCTCTCTCTGCTCTGACTCTCGCGCTCTCTCTGCTCTGACTCTCGCGCTCTCTCTGCTGTGACTCTCGCGCTCTCTCTGCTGTGACTCTCGCGCTCTCTCTGCTCTGACTCTCGCGCTCTCTGCTGTGACTCTCGCGCTCTCTGCTCTGACTCTCGCTCTCTGCTGTGACTCTCGCGCTCTCTGCTCTGACTCTCGCGCTCTCTGCTCTGACTCTCGCGCTCGCTGCTGTGACTCTCGCGCTCTCTGCTGTGACTCTCCGCGCTCTCTGCTGTGACTCTCGCGCTCTCTCCTGTGACTCTCGCGCTCTCTCTGCTGTGACTCTCGCGCTCTCTCTGCTGTGACTCTCGCGCTCTCTCTGCTGTGACTCTCGCGCTCTCTCTGCTGTGACTCTCCGCTCTCTCTGCTGTGACTCTCGCGCTCTCTGCTCTGACTCTCGCGCTCTCTGCTGTGACTCCCGCGCTCTCTGCTGTGACTCTCGCGCTCTCTGCTCTGACTCTTCGCTCTCTCTTGCTGTGACTCTCGCGCTCTCTGCTGTGACTCTCGCTCTCTCTGCTCTGACTCTCGCGCTCTCTGCTCTGACTCTCGCGCTCTCTGCTGTGACTCTCGCGCTCTCTGCTGTGACTCTCGCGCTCTCTGCTGTGACTCTCGCGCTCTCTGCTGTGACTCTCGCGCTCTCTGCTCTGACTCTCGCGCTCTCTGCTCTGACTCTCGCGTTCTCTGCTCTGACTCTCGCTCTCTCTGCTCTGACTCTCGCTCTCTCTGCTCTGACTCTCGCTCTCTCTGCTCTGACTCTCGCGCTCTCTCTGCTCTGACTCTCGCGCTCTCTCTGCTGTGACTCTCGCGCTCTCTCTGCTGTGACTCTCGCGCTCTCTCTGCTGTGACTCTCGCGCTCTCTCTGCTGTGACTCTCGCGCTCTCTCTGCTGTGACTCTCGCGCTCTCTCTGCTGTGACTCTCGCGCTCTCTCTGCTCTGACTCTCGCGTTCTCTGCTGTGACTCTCGCGCTCTCTCTGCTGTGACTCTCGCGTTCTCTGCTCTGACTCTCTCGCTCTCTCTCAGGGTAGGGGGCCCACAGACCCACAGGGTGTGGGAGTGCGTGCGCAGTGACCGTCAGGGTGAGGGGGCGCGCCCAGAGACCCTCAGGGTAAGGGGGCGCGCTTAGAGACCCTCGGTAGGGGGCGCGCGCGGGCAGAGGCCTTTGGGTACAGGCACGGGCATAGATCCTCGGGCTCAGGCATAGACCCTCGGGTAGGGGTGTGCCCGCAGAGACCATCGGGTACCGGCGCGTGCTGAGGCCCGCAGGGGGTGGGCAGAGGCCCTTGGGTGCGGGTAGAGACTCTCGGGTACCGGCACGCGCTGAGGCCCGCAGGGGGATGGCAGAGACCCTCGGTCACGGTCGCGCGCAGAGATCCCTTTCCATTAGATATTCATTGTACGTGGTTCACATATTAACCCTTCGTATCCCTGACACTTGTAATGAGTGCTCTCCCTGTGTCTCTCCCTCAGCCCCGGTTCACGGTGCCGGTGCCGTGCCGGCCCTCGGTGCACAGAGCTTGGTTCACAGTTTACGTTGCCGTGTTTCTGGCCGCTTGAATCCCGCTGACTCGGCTCTCCTGGCAGCAGAAGTGGTGAGATTTGTGGAGTGCGCTCCCCCAGGATTTCACCGTGGCTGGTGGTTGGAGTTACTGGAAGCCCTACGTCTCCTGCAGCCACTTCGGGATTGTTTGGCCGGGCAGAGGAAGGTTCTCCTACCGTCTCTGGAGAAGTTGCACCAGGAGTATGGCCGCTATGAAGTGCTGCTGGGCGATCTCGATGTACTCAGTGCTTTACGAGCCGCCTTTCCTTACGACCGCTCTGCTCTGTTTACCCTCCCTAAGTGTAATGAAGACCCCTGTGAGGTCCATGTCCCACCGATCTGTCTCCGCGACCTGCCGCGGTGTTTAGGACATGTTGGAGCAGAACTGGCAAGCTTGGAGTCAGCGTGGCCATATAACCGGGGAAGCACCGCCCTGGCACTAACCGCCAGCCTTCCCGTGAGACTTGTTCCAGAGGTCACACCTCCACCTCACAGGTACGCCCCCAACATCACAACAAGACCTCATTCACGGGTTATTCTGGGGGTCTCTGTGCTCTCTGGGGGTCCGTGTGATCTCTGGGTTATTCTGGGGGTCTGTGTGATCTCTGGGTTATTCTGGGGGTCCGTGTGATCTCTGGGTTATTCTGGGGGTCTGTGGATCTCTGGGTTATTCTGGGGGTCCGTGTGATCTCTGGGTTATTCTGGGGGTCCGTGTGATCTCTGGGTTATTCTGGGGGTCCGTGTGATCTCTGGGTTATTCTGGGGATCCGTGTGATCTCTGGGTTATTCTGGGGGTCTGTGTGATCTCTGGGTTATTCTGGGGGTCCGTGTGATCTCTGGGTTATTCTGGGGGTCTGTGTGATCTCTGGGTTATTCTGGGGGTCCGTGTGATCTCAGGGTTATTCTGGGGGTCTGTGTGATCTCTGGGTTATTCTGGGGGTCCGTGTGATCTCTGGGTTATTCTGGGGGTCCGTGTGATCTCTGTGTTATTCTGGGGGTCCGTGTGATCTCTGGGTTATTCTGGGGGTCGTGTGATCTCTGGGTTATTCTGGGGGTCTGTGTGATCTCTGGGTTATTCTGGGGGTCTGTGTGATCTCTGGGTTATTCTGGGGGTCCGTGATTTCTGGGTTATTCTGGGGGTCCGTGATTTCTGGGTTATTCTGGGGGTCTGTGTGATCCCTGGGTTATTCTGGGGGTCCGTTTGATCTCTGGGTTATTCTGGGGGTCAGTTTGATCTCTGGGTTATTCTGGGGGTCCGTGTGATCTCTGGGTTATTCTGGGGGTCCGTGTGATTTCTGGGTTATTCTGGGGGTCCGTGTGATCTCTGGGTTATTCTGGGGGTCCGTGTGATCTCTGGGTTATTCTGGGGGTCCGTGTGATCTCTGGGTTATTCTGGGGGTCCGTGTGATCTCTGGGTTATTCTGGGGGTCCGTGTGATCTCTGGGTTATTCTGGGAGTCCGTGTGATCTCTGGGTTATTCTGGGGGTCCGTGTGATCTCTGGGTTATTCTGGGGGTCCGTGTGATCTCTGGGTTATTCTGGGGGTCCGTGTGATCTCTGGGTTATTCTGGGGGTCCTTTTGATCTCTGGGTTATTCTGGGGGTCGTGTGATTTCTGGGTTATTCTGGGGGTCCGTTTGATCCCTGGGTTATTCTGGGGGTCCGTTTGATCCCTGGGTTATTCTGGGGGTCCGTGTGATTTCTGGGTTATTCTGGGGGTCCGTGTGATTTCTGGGTTATTCTGGGGGTCCGTGTGATTTCTGGGTTATTCTGGGGGTCCGTGTGATCTCTGGGTTATTCTGGGGGTCTGTGGGATTTCTGGGTTATTCTGGGGGTCCGTTTGATCTCTGGGTTATTCTGGGGGTCTGTGGGATTTCTGGGTTATTCTGGGGGTCCGTTTGATCTCTGGGTTATTCTGGGGGTCCGTGTGATTTCTGGATTATTCTGGAGTTTAATCCCACCAGAAACCCTGGGTTTTTTGTCCATGTAGCCGGGGTAATTACGTGCCAGATATAATCCCACACCCCCTTAACTGGCAGGGACACGGTGCCAGATATAATCCCACACCCCCTTAACTGGCAGGGACACGGTGCCAGATATAATCCCACACCCCCTTAACTGGCAGGGACACGGTGCCAGGTATAATCCCACACCGCTTTAACTGGCAGGGACACGGTGCCAGGTATAATCCCACACCCCCTTAACTGGCAGGGACACGGTGCCAGATATATATAGATATATATATATATATATATATATATATATATATATTTTACTGAGCAGACTGAATTTATATTAATATATAAATGAAGCACAGCAACGCTGCATACCAAGACGACCACACCAGCGTGGAAACTATACAGCATGGGACCTATACAGTGTGGAACCTATACAGCGTGGAACCCATACAGCGTTGGACCCTATACAGCGTGGAACCTATACAGCATGGCACCCATACAGCGTGGCACCCATACAGCGTGGGACCCATACAGGGCCAATATAAATTAGGCCAGTCTCATACAGCTAAATGCAGCCTAGAAACTGGTAAAAGGCAAAAACTGCACCGGTACCATATCTAGGGTTCCCACCCGTCCGGTTTTGACCTGGACCATCCGGTTTTGGAGTCATGTGTTCGAGTTTGACACCCCCTGCCACCCGGACACATGACTCTGAGATACCGGGCCGACACGAAGTCTCTTCCGCATACTTACACGTCATGCGTTCCCCCGGTGCCGCGGTCCTCTCCTCCGTCAAGTTAGGAGACGCAGGGCTGCATGCTACACCCACTCTGCCAATAACTGAAGGGCTCTTCCTCCCCTGAGGGTGATTGTGGGTACCCTGAATCAGACACCAGACAAGCTATATGTTCACACAGGATTCTCTCTTTATGGAGGATTTCACAAGGATATTTATACAGGTTACAGCAATGCACATTCAAACTTCCCGCCCACACCAACAGTTCTGATTGGTTGGTTCCAAGACCACTGCATGCTTCATTCAGGTCCTCTTCAGGCTTCACTTAGGTCCACTGGCTGTATGCAGTTGAAGTCTTGACCCCACAGTGACCCAACACAGTGATTTACATAACCCATTGTAAAGGGAATCAGATAGTGTTTGGCTGAGACAATGGTGACTCCCAACCTCTCATACATGTAAACAGATAAGTTAGATAGCCTTTTTGCACAATCACACGTTACTCAAACTTGTTTGCGTTCTACACTGAAGAAGCTCTGCACCTTCCAAACACATCTTAATTCACATAAAGTAATAAAAGTATATTTAAAACTAAAACCAAGCAATGTACAATACATTTAAACTAAAACCAAGCAATGTACACTACATTTAAACTAAAACCGAGCAATGTACACTACATTTAAACTTAAACCGAGCAATGTACACTACATTTAAACTAAAACCCAGCAATGTACACTACATTTAAACTAAAACCGAGCAATGTACACTACATTTAAACTTAAACCGAGCAATGTACACTACATTTAAACTAAAACCGTGCAATGTACACTACATTTAAACTAAAACCAAGCAATGTACACTACATTTAAACTAAAACCAAGCAATGTACAATACATTTAAACTAAAACCCAGCAATGTACACTACATTTAAACTAAAACCGTGCAATGTACACTACATTTAAACTAAAACCGTGCAATGTACACTACATTTAAACTAAAACCGTGCAATGTACACTACATTTAAACTAAAACCGTGCAATGTACACTACATTTAAACTAAAACCGTGCAATGTACACTACATTTAAACTAAAACCGTGCAATGTACACTACATTTAAACTAAAACCGTGCAATGTACACTACATTTAAACTAAAACCGTGCAATGTACACTACATTTAAAACCACACAATATAAATGAACATAAAGTCTTTCCCAAAGCAAATGTCTGTGTCTTTTGGGATTTTTGCCAGGGAAATAAAAGTCTTGGGGTTTGACGTGGGGAGCGCTATGTCAGTTCTATGGCCGCTTCCTCTCAAGCTTTGAGGGGGAAGTAGCTGATAGTGTTGTGTTGGTTGTCCCCAAAGAGCACCCTGTTCCCATGAAGGAGAATGGAGTGGTTGGGCTTCAAGGTTTGTGCCTCCGGTCACCAGGGTCACTCCAGGAAAGGGGAATCCCGGGGACAGCGGATCAATCCTGAGGAGTCCCAACGAGGCAAACAAGTCTGGAGCATAAGGGAAACAACGGGGTAATGTCATAATCCAGGGGAAACACAAAGGGGGGGGAAACAATGGGGTAATGTCACTGTAACGTGGGTGATCCCTGTCCACATGCAGTCTGCTCACCTTGCTGCCAGTATCCGGCAGAAGTACTGATTCTGCCCAAAACCCAGTGAAACACAGGATATCCTTGCAGGTTGAAAATCAGAGACTGCATTTCTTTACATTTTGCAAATGATTAAACACACACAAACAGGGGAAGGTACAGAAACCATGGAAACGCCCAGCATTGAAACAATGGATCAGATAACCATGATCTGGGTGAAGCTAGTTGCTGGGGGAAGGGGGGTTGATGGAAGCCTGTGAAGACCAAGGAATATATTCTTACAGAGGGGATGTACACCGTATATACAACAGGAGACTGTCGAATAAATACATAAGGGAATATTGATATAAACACAGACATCAGGTAATAGAGCACAGAAAACACAAACACCCTGCATCTAATATTGTAGATACAGGGTGACTTTAACAAAGGAAGCGGCAGGAAAATTTCAGGTCCGCACCTCCCAAATACATTTCTAGGCCCATGTACTTCGAGTCCAAAGTGACGCACGTCACCGTCACAATCCAGGGGACACACACATGGGGGAAAAAGGTTTACATTTCTGGTGGTTTCCAAGTCCGTGATGCCAACGTTAAGGTGTGCCGTTAGGCTCTCACTCAAAGTATGTGCTCCAAGGGAAGATAAAATCGCACTAAATATCCCAACCTTAAGAATTTCCTGCAAAACTCAGCAGAAAATGTAAAATCTAGGGTTTATTTTAGGCTCATTAAATTGTAACCCACCCCCCCAAGCCAAGGAGTTAAGCAGGCCCTGTAATGTCCTTGTGATTTTATTGCTGGACTTTAATGATTTGGTTTCCTTCCAGGCCAGTTTCGGAGTCGCCCTCACTGCTCCCTGTGGTAGCATCTACCCTGCAGGTCCGGAGGGATGTGGAGATGTCTGGGTTTGATGCCGCAGATCTACTCGTCAGATGCCGACACCTGGGAAAATCGATCTTCCTCTATCTGAACCCCAACAAGTCCCCCGCCTGTTGGTAAATCTATTCCCTGTGTGACACCTCGTCTCCCCCTGAGGGTCTGGTGGAAGGTTATTCACTGCACAGGTCCCAGCCACATCCAGAACCGGGGCGTTCAAGGAATATTCACCAGCTATGTGACCCTATCACAAGGACAAGCGGACAATGAGATCCGCATGAACGAAAGCAAACTGCACAAGGGAAAGGACCCTGTGCACAGATATAGATACGTTTATTAAATACGCGTACAAACATGAAAAAGGGAGACATGGGACGGCCGTGTAGGACGGGAAATGCTTGCCTCTGTGTCTTTATTAAAATCCTGACTTCCCACCATTTTATTAGGATAATCTGGGACTCAGAGACTCATTATTAGTTTAAAGCTGAAGAACTACATATCGCGGCCAATTAGAAAGAGGTTTGAAGTAAAAATCTTGAAAGGTGGACCTGTCCTCCGACCTCATGGTTTCCTTGAGTCGCACACCTGTTACACAAGCCTTGGATGCCATTGTGTTCTGTGCTGAACGTGGTGACCTCCACCCCAGCCAAGGACAAGAGCCCAGGCATCCAGTGAGCTAGCATGGGACATGTTACAGGGCTGTGAGGTTTTTGGAAAGTAATATACAATGGGATCGCTCCAGGAACCTGCAGGGGCGAAGTAACCACAAGGACCTAGGCGACAAAGCGGGCAAGGGTTAGAAGTTGGGGGAAAACGCCGGATAGACAGCAGCAGTGCGCGTTGTTTTCTTATGCTGGGAGATATCACCTCCCTCTGGCACAAAACACCATACCTTAAAAATCCAAGGCCCTGACATTGCTCACCATCTCGCATGACGTCAGGCATCAGGGCATAAGCAGCTGGGCTTGTTTAAGTGACCAGTCCATGTTATCCAGCCACCTAGAAAGGAAATCCAATACGTGGTTGGCATCCTTGACTACCTTGGAGTTGGAGGTTGGGATCAATGGATTCCAGCCATGTTACCAGGTGATGTCTAAAAGGCAGGCCATGATCTCTGCCATGACCAGCTGAAATGGCAAAGTGATAGACCTACACGCCTTCCCAGAGGTGACGGCAGGGGAGAAGAAATCAAAGACCGCATCTACAGCTGCTGAAGAGGGATCTAGTGGGATTCCCAGGGACCAGCGGTACCAGGTTCTTCAGATTGACCAATAAGCTTGCACTGTGGGGAGACGGGAGTCGCCTGGTTGTGTCTAGACAATTCCAGCAGATCTGGGGACCACGTGACCTGAGAGGCAGGATTAACTCCTTCAAGAACAGTTCATTACCCGATGGACAGAGTACAATCTTTTCCGTTCACATTTCAATACATCTTGTAACTCCAGGGGGTACAATCATGCCAAAATAAATGGCGTCCCCTCTGTGCTGAGATTGGGGCGTTTTCCAGCCCTTTGAATTTGCAGTGTCCTGTGCATTAAAGCAGTTCTGACCCGATGTCTTTGGTCTCGGCCAACGTTTGTGGAAAGTCTGTATCTCTCCGGGTTTATCTTTGACAAGTGGTAACTCTTTTATGCTACACAGCTGGGAGGGGAGAGGAACGCAGCCAATGGAGAGCCTCCTGGTGATTGGAGAGGGACAGATGAGGTAACGAGTAAAGGTCTTGATCCAAAGTTGGGGACCAGACACCCCCGGGAAATCTTCCCACCCCCCTGTTAGCCAGGCTTTAGTGGATCCATAGGTATATGTCAGTTTAAGTGGCTGTTCTTAGGGTTAAAATCAGATGTTACACCAGGTTTGCAGTGGCTTTGGATCTCCTCGCCACCTGGTTAAGAGGAGGTAAATTCCGGATGTGGCCTGAGGATTTCTGGTGGCTAATTAGCACTGGGCACGCAGACTATGCGTTAAAATGTCCCCTTGCAGACCGAGAGATCATTCTCCTGTATCCATGCTGCTCTAGAACTGTTATGTGCCAATATTTGCTTGTTTTGCAGCTTCTATGACCTGCGCGTGACGTCCCCGTCCAGTCTGCAGCTGGAGCACTGGGTCTTTTCCCCGTTTGGCGTGCTTCACGTTAGCCCAGAGGATGGCTCTGAGGCCCTGGATCTTGGTGTCTGGCATCGGGAAGCTGTTTTATGCCGAGCGATGAGGGAAATCCCATTCTTCCGTCACTTCCTGAAGCTGCGGCGCTTCACCCGGTGAGTTTAACGTGACCATCACAGTCTGATAGGGCACAGTGTTAGAAGACGAGATAATGTTTAGAAGCCAAAAAGAACCTTGTTTTTATCTCTGTCCATTGGTCTTTGCTTGATTTATGCTGCGTCTGTTGCTTCATGTGGCAGCCACGTCACTAGTATCCCTTCCTGAGGTACACTCTGCTGTGCTTCACATCCAGCCAGGGCAGGTCAAGCTTCAACCACTTAGGTTCCAAAAATTCCATACCCCACCCCACTGGTCTGAAAATTTACTTGCTCTCATAAATGATCATGTTATTCCTATCAGTGAGAAATCACTGGTTTCCATGGTCCACCAGTGCCACCCCTCCGCTGTCACCTTCCACCAGGTGTCACCTTCTAACTTATCCTCTTCCTATATTATCCATAACATGATGTTATTCTTTACCTTATCGGCCCTGTCTGATTCCTCAATTATAATTCATCCTCTCAGAATATGAAACCCATCCCACCCCCAGCAGACTAACCCAACAATCAACAGACTAGCACGAGGTCCAACAAACCAACCCAACCATAAGCCGACCAACCCAACCATCAACACACTAACATGAGGTCAACAAAACTGACCCTACCACAAGCAGAGCACCAACAAACTATCCCAAGTACCATCAGACTAACCTAACCATGCTCAGACTGCGCTCCATAAGACAACCCAACTCCTAGCAGACAATTCAAGTGCCAACAGACTAACTCTACCATGAGCAGACTAACTAGAGAGCCAGCAGGTTAACCCAGACTCCGGCAGACTAAATTATGCACCAAAAGCGTAACCAAGGTCCAGCAGACTTTAACCCAACCACGAAGAGACTATCCCAAGGTACAGCAGATATTAACCCAACCATGAAGAGACTATCCCAAGGTACAGCAGATATTAACCCAACCATGAAGAGACTATCCCAAGGTACAGCCGATATTAACCCAACCATGAAGAGACTATCCCAAGGTACAGCAGATATTAACCCAACCATGAAGAGACTATCCCAAGGTACAGCAGATATTAACCCAACCATGAAGAGACCATCCCAAGGTCTAGCAGATATTAGCCTAACCATGATGAGACTATCCCAAGGTCCAGTAGATAGTAACCCAACTACAAGAGACTATCCCAAGGTACAGCAGATATTAACCCAACCATGAAGAGACTATTCCAAGGTACAGCAGATATTAACCCAACCATGAAGAGACTATCCCAAGGTACAGCAGATATTAGCCCAACCATGAAGAGACCATCCCAAGGTCCAGCAGATATTAAACCAACAACAAAGAGACTATCCCAAGGTCCAGCAGATATTAGCCCAACCATGAAGAGACTATCCCAAGGTCCAGCAGATAGTAACCCAACTACGAAGAGACTATCCCAAGGTCCAGCAGATATTAACCCAACCACGAAGAGACTATCCCAAGGTACAGCAGATATTAACCCAACCACGAAGAGACTATCCCAAGGTACAGCAGATATTAACCCAACCATGAAGAGACTATCCCAAGGTACAGCAGATATTAGCCCAACCATGAAGAGACTATCCCAAGGTCCAGCAGATATTAAACCAACAACAAAGAGACTATCCCAAGGTCCAGCAGATATTAGCCCAACCATGAAGAGACTATCCCAAGGTCCAGCAGATATTAGCCCAACCATGAAGAGACCATCCCAAGGTCCAGCAGATATGAACCCAACAACGAAGAGACTATCCCAAGGTACAGCAGATATTAACCCAACCATGAAGAGAATATCCCAAGGTCCAGCAGATATGAACCCAACAACGAAGAGACTATCCCAAGGTACAGCAGATATTAACCCAACCATGAAGAGACTATCCCAAGGTCCAGCAGATATGAACCCAACAACGAAGAGACTATCCCAAGGTACAGCAGATATTAACCCAACCATGAAGAGAATATCCCAAGGTCCAGCAGATATTAGCCCAACCATGAAGAGACCATCCCAAGGTCCAGCAGATATGAACCCAACAACGAAGAGACTATCCCAAGGTCCAGCAGATATTAACCCAACCATGAAGAGACTATCCCAAGGTCCAGCAAATATTAGCCCCACCATGAAGAGACCATCTCAAGGTCCAGCAGATATGAACCCAACCATGAAGAGACCATCCCAAGGTCCAGCAGATATGAACCCAACAACGAAGAGACTATCCCAAGGTCCAGCAGATATTAACACAACCATGAAGAGACTATCCCAAGGTCCAGCAGATATGAACCCAACAATGAAGAGACTATCCCAAGGTACAGCAGATATTAACCCAACCATGAAGAGACTATCCCAAGGTCCAGCAGATATTAACCCAACCATGAAGAGACTATCCCAAGGTACAGCAGATATTAGCCCAACCATGAAGAGACTATCCCAAGGTCCAGCAGATATTAGCCCAACCATGAAGAGACCATCCCAAGGTCCAGCAGATATGAACCCAACAACGAAGAGACTATCCCAAGGTCCAGCAGATATTAACCCAACCATGAAGAGACTATCCCAAGGTCCAGCAGATATTAGCCCAACCATGAAGAGACCATCCCAAGGTCCAGCAGATATGAACCCAACCATGAAGAGAATATCCCAAGGTCCAGCAGATATTAGCCCAACCATGAAGAGACTATCCCAAGGTCCAGCAGATATTAAACCAACAACAAAGAGACTATCCCAAGGTCCAGCAGATATTAAACCAACAACAAAGAGACTATCCCAAGGTCCAGCAGATATTAGCCCAACCATGAAGAGACTATCCCAAGGTCCAGCAGATATTAACCCAACTACGATGAGACTATCCCAAGGTCCAGCAGATATGAACCCAACCATGAAGAGACTATCCAAGGTCCAGCAGATATTAACCCAACCATGAAGAGACTATCCCAAGGTACAGCAGATATTAGCCCAACCATGAAGAGACTATCCCAAGGTCCAGCAGATATTAAACCAACAACAAAGAGACTATCCCAAGGTCCAGCAGATATTAGCCCAACCATGAAGAGACTATCCCAAGGTCCAGCAGATATTAGCCCAACCATGAAGAGACTATCCCAAGGTCCAGCAGATATTAACCCAACCATGAAGAGACTATCCCAAGGTCCAGCAGATATTAGCCCAACCATGAAGAGACTATCCCAAGGTCCAGCAGATATTAGCCCAACCATGAAGAGACTATCCCAAGGTCCAGCAGATATTAAACCAACAACAAAGAGACTATCCCAAGGTCCAGCAGATATTAGCCCAACCATGAAGAGACTATCCCAAGGTCCAGCAGATATTAGCCCAACCATGAAGAGACTATCCCAAGGTACAGCAGATATTAACCCAACCATGAAGAGACTATCCCAGGGTCCAGCAGATATTAGCCCAACCATGAAGAGACTATCCCAAGGTCCAGCAGATATTAGCCCAACCATGAAGAGACTATCCCAAGGTCCAGCAGATATTAGCCCAACCATGAAGAGACTATCCCAAGGTCCAGCAGATATTAGCCCAACCATGAAGAGACTATCCCAAGGTCCAGCAGATATTAACACAACCATGAAGAGACTATCCCAAGGTCCAGCTGATATTAACACAACCATGAAGAGACTATCCCAAGGTCCAGCAGATATTAACCCAACCATGAAGAGACTATCCCAAGGTCCAGCAGATATTAACACAACCATGAAGAGACTATCCCAGCAGACTAATCTCATTACTAGTAGTTCGTCAGCAGATTAACCCGACAGGCAGCAGACTGTTGGGGCTGAGGGATTTGGATGAAACGGGGTCACTGCACCGAGGAGTCGTTTAACTGGGGAAAATCCTCTTGATTGGTTGTATCTTTTTGTCCACAGGTGGCGACAAAACAAGCGGAGGATTCACTTTGCCCAGAAATGTGAATTTTTGAATGAAAATCTTGTTTTGGCCGTTCCTCATTTTATAGCGTCTTTACAGCACATACACAGGTGTGTAACACTCAGAGTCATAACAGAGCCAGATGTGGAGTGGCCGGTGCGCAGCGGGACACACGAGCCACATGCTCCGGGCTGGCTTGGAGATCATGGGCCGTTTAGCCTTTAGTGTAACAAATCACAGGATTGTGTGTATTCATGCAGCTTTACTTATTCCTGGGTGGCAGCAGGGGGTGAGAGTCTCTGCATTCACTCATCTTTACTTATTCCTGGGTGGCAGCAGGGGGTGAGAGTCTCTGCATTCACTCATCTTTACTTATTCCTGGGTGGCAGCAGGGGGTGAGAGTCTCTGCATTCACTCATCTTTACTTATTCCTGGGTGGCAGCAGGGGGTGAGAGTCTCTGCATTCACTCATCTTTACTTATTCCTGGGTGGCAGCAGGGGGTGAGAGTCTCTGCATTCACTCATCTTTACTTATTCCTGGGTGGCAGCAGGGGGTGAGAGTCTCTGCATTCACTCAGCTTTCCTTATTCCTGGGTGGCAGCAGGGGGTGAGAGTCTCTGTGCATTCACTCATCTTTACTTATTCCTGGGTGGCAGCAGGGGGTGGGAGTCTCTGCATTCACTCAGCTTTCCTTATTCCTGGGTGGCAGCAGGGGGTGAGAGTCTCTGCATTCACTCAGCTTTACTTATTCCTGGGTGGCAGCAGGGGGTGAGAGTCTCTGTGCATTCACTCATCTTTACTTATTCCTGGGTGGCAGCAGGGGGTGGGAGTCTCTGCATTCACTCAGCTTTCCTTATTCCTGGGTGGCAGCAGGGGGTGGGAGTCTCTGTGCATTCACTCATTGTGACGGAACGAGATGGTACTGTCCGCCTGTGGGTGTGCTCCAATCTGCGTTAACCCCCTTTTGGTTATGCTGACGGCCCGACTACCGAGTATCGTAACCCTCGGCGTCTCGAGCGGCCGGTTGGGACCCGGTGACAGGGAGGGCAGGTATAGAAGGGAACCTCGGTGTGAGTCCAGCCCGACCACTGAGGGACGGCCCTCAGCGTCCCGAGCAGCTGGTCACTGACCTGTCTTGGGGTTCGCGCCGTTCGGGAATCTGATCGGATTCTTCTCCCCCTGCTGTTCGGATCTTTCAGCGGTGAATCAGGAAGATAATCGACCGGCCCGGAATATTCGGATCATCCAGTGACCGATGCGGCCACACACTCCGTAGCACCACTTATTCGGATCTCACGGCAGACCGTTACAGTGACGATTGATCAGGATATTCGGAACGCGTGGCGGTCGATGCACTCACGCACTAGACTGGATCTTCGAGTTCCTCAGTAGCTGGATACGGTGATGTGCAACCGGTCAGAATATTCGAATCGCGCGGCAGCCGATGCGCCCGCGCTGTACCTCGACTCGCTCCGCGGTACCGGCGCCCAGTAACCTTTCGGTTCAATCTGACAATCGCGCTGGATTGCAGAAGCACTCAGAAATAAGAGACATGAGGCACAGCTGCATGAACTCAACAAACTCGTTTTATTAACACCCAAACCATGCATTTATAACGTTCCCCATGCGCTCCACATTTGGGAAAACCCCCTGTCCGCCCCACGGATACCATTGGCTCATGCGATTCGGGGAGTTGCCGATTCGAAACCGGAAGTTCCGAATCGGCCATCTTGCGATCCGGCCGTAAGGTCCGAATCGGCCATCTTCCCCTCATGATCTACCCGATCGGAACACGAGGCGATGGAAACTGGCGGCAACCGCGGCAGACCTAGTCCGGCATACTGTACACAATACAACACGACACTTTTATTTACAGGTACTCCTTTCTCCCCTCCAGAACGCGCAGGATAGTTGGTGCAACGGCACAAACACAGTTTTATGGAAAGTCAATGTCCTGAACCCCCATCTCTGGCTGAGGGTGCTGGGCCAGTCCATCACACTCATCTTTACTTTTTCCTGGGTGGCAGCAGGGGGTGAGAGTCTCTGTGCATTCACTCAGCTTTACTTATTCCTGGGTGGCAGCAGGGGGTGAGAGTCTCTGCATTCACTCAGCTTTACTTATTCCTGGGTGGCAGCAGGGGGTGAGAGTCTCTGCATTCACTCAGCTTTACTTATTCCTGGGTGGCAGCAGGGGGTGAGAGTCTCTGCATTCACTCAGCTTTACTTATTCCTGGGTGGCAGCAGGGGGTGAGAGTCTCTGCATTCACTCAGCTTTCCTTATTCCTGGGTGGCAGCAGGGGGTGGGAGTCTCTGTGCATTCACTCATCTTTACTATTTCCTGGGTGGCAGCAGGGGGTGAGAGTCTCTGTGCATTCACTCAGCTTTACTTATTCCTGGGTGGCAGCAGGGGGTGAGAGTCTCTGCATTCACTCAGCTTTACTTATTCCTGGGTGGCAGCAGGGGGTGGGAGTCTCTGTGCATTCACTCAGCTTTACTTATTCCTGGGTGGCAGCAGGGGGTGGAAGTCTCTCTGCATTCACTCAGCTTTACTTATTCCTGGGTGGCAGCAGGGGGTGGGAGTCTCTCTGCATTCACTCAGCTTTACTTATTCCTGAGTGGCAGCAGGGGGTGGGAGTCTCTGTGCATTCACTCAGCTTTACTTATTCCTGGGTGGCAGCAGGGGGTGAGAGTCCTGTGCATTCACTCAGCTTTACTTATTCCTGGGGCAGCAGGGGGTGGGAGTCTCTGTGCATTCACTCAGCTTTACTTATTCCTGGGTGGCAGCAGGGGGTGAGAGTCTCTGTGCATTCACTCAGCTTTACTTATTCCTGGGTGGCAGCAGGGGGTGAGAGTCTCTGTGCATTCACTCAGCTTTACTTATTCCTGGGTGGCAGCAGGGGGTGAGAGTCTCTGTGCATTCACTCATCTTTACTTATTCCTGGGTGGCAGCAGGGGGTGAGGTCTCTGTGCATTCACTCAGCTTTACTTATTCCTGGGTGGCAGCAGGGGGTGAGAGTCTATGTGCATTCACTCAGCTTTACTTATTCCTGGGTGGCAGCAGGGGGTGGGAGTCTCTGTGCATTCACTCAGCTTTCCTTATTCCTGGGTGGCAGCAGGGGGTGAGAGTCTCTGTGCATTCACTCAGCTTTCCTTATTCCTGGGTGGCAGCAGGGGGTGAGAGTCTCTGCATTCACTCAGCTTTACTTATTCCTGGGTGGCAGCAGGGGGTGGAAGTCTCTCTGCATTCACTCAGCTTTACTTATTCCTGGGTGGCAGCAGGGGGTGGGAGTCTCTGTGCATTCACTCAGCTTTACTTATTCCTGGGTGGCAGCAGGGGGTGAGAGTCTCTGTGCATTCACTCAGCTTTACTTATTCCTGGGTGGCAGCAGGGGGTGGAAGTCTCTCTGCATTCACTCAGCTTTACTTATTCCTGGGTGGCAGCAGGGGGTGAGAGTCTCTGTGCATTCACTCAGCTTTACTTATTCCTGGGTGGCAGCAGGGGGTGGGAGTCTCTGTGCATTCACTCAGCTTTACTTATTCCTGGGTGGCAGCAGGGGGTGAGAGTCTCTGCATTCACTCATCTTTACTCATTCCTGGGTGGCAGCAGGGGGTGGGAGTCTCTGTGCATTCACTCAGCTTTACTTATTCCTGGTGCAGCAGGGGGTGAGAGTCTCTGCATTCACTCAGCTTTACTTATTCCTGGGTGGCAGCAGGGGGTGATTGTCTCTGCATTCACTCAGCTTTACTTATTCCTGGGTGGCAGCAGGGGTGAGAGTCTCTGCATTCACTCAGCTTTACTTATTCCTGGGTGGCAGCAGGGGGTGAGAGTCTCTGCATTCACTCAGCTTTACTTATTCCTGGGTGGCAGCAGGGGGTGATTGTCTCTGCATTCACTCAGCTTTACTTATTCCTGGGTGGCAGCAGGGGGTGGGATTAGTAAGCGATCCAGAAAACTATCCTATGAAGAGATGGGAGTGCACCTGGCTGTGATTGGATGCACATCGGAGCCTCACTCTGGATTTTTTCTTTGCTGTGTTGTTTTTATTTAACTTAAAACTTTATTGTAAAATGGACGAACGCTCATTCAGGCCTGTGATTTGCCGCAACATTGGATGGAACAGGTGCCAAAGCAGACCTTTGCAGGGGCTGTTTATGTCCGTATTGGCCCCCCGAGCCACTTTATGGAGAGCTCCTGAGCTTGGCATCTCACGTGAGATTGCTTGCTCCATGTTTTATGGGTGTTTCAGTTGACGTTGTCTGATGTTGCTTTTTACGGGTTTCAGCACTTTTTATCAGCGTTCTTTGGGGTCTCCCGGCACACATGCCAGTCCAGGGGCAATCTCTGTGCCGTACAGGACTCAGACCCAATTGATCCCTATACACAGCTGCACCCACCATGGCGCAGGTATTACTGGATTCTTTTAAAGTTCCCAGGTCTCACAGGACAATGTGGCGTATCTGTTACCTCCAGCACGTCCCTCTCACTGACCCCAGGTTTATGGTTATGGGCGCCGAGACGCAGCGAGTCCTTCGGTGTGGAAATGCTTGTATGTTTCAGTTTGGTCCGTTTACGCAACCAGTGAGCACTTCTTTTCTGATGCTACATGTGGTTCCTTCGCAGGCTTCTGATGGAGCTGTCCACGGTGTTGTGGCTTCCTCAGGCTCATCAGGCTGGCCATTCGTACAGAGAGATGCAGGACATGCTTCTCCAGACAAGGTCTGAAGCACAGAACCGACTACAAAACTTCCTGACTCTGGTCTCCCAAATCCTCTTCATGGTAAGGTGGGAGCATCGCCCCAGGGGAGACACATTGCCAGATTCTGTGTGAGCCATGGCCAGATCCATGTGACCAGGTGTCCAGCTCCACCAAGAGATGGGGAAGGGTCCTCAGGTGGGACTGCAGAGGGATGGGACACCCTGCCATTAGGGAAAGGAGAATAAAATCCTGTACTGGCTCCTGCTTTCCCGGGCAGCCGGCAGCAGCATCCTCGTTGGCTAGCTGCTGAATGAAGTAGCCAGCGAGAGTGGCCGCAGGTTATTGATGCAGGTGGGGCACGATGTGATGACTGAGACTGTATGGCGCATATTGTCCTGTCGTGGTTTAACTTCCTCGGTGCGTTCCTTGATATTTTGCTATTCTCCTGTGTATGACCCTGGCTGTCTGACTATCTGTCCTTGGCTCTGTCTGGCTATCCGTCCTGGCAGTAACCCTAGGCTCTGTCTGGCTATCCGTCCTGGCAGTAATCCTAGGCTCTGTCTGGCTATCTGTCCTGGCAGTAATCCTAGGCTCTGTCTGGCTATCTGTCCTGGCATTAATCCTAGGCTCTGTCTGGCTATCCGTCCTGACATTAATCCTAGGCTCTGTCTGGCTATCCGTCCTGGCAGTAATCCTAGGCTCTGTATGGCTATCCGTCCTGGCAGTAATCCTAGGCTCTGTCTGACTATCCGTCCTGACATTAATCCTAGGCTCTGTCTGACTATCCGTCCTGGCAGTAACCCTAGGCTCTGTCTGGCTATCCGTCCTGGCATTAATCCTAGGCTCTGTCTGACTATCCGTCCTGGCAGTAACCCTAGGCTCTGTCTGGCTATCCGTCCTTGCATTAATCCTAGGCTCTGTCTGACTATCCGTCCTGGCAGTAACCCTAGGCTCTGTCTGGCTATCCGTCCTGGCATTAATCCTAGGCTCTGTCTGACTATCTGTCCTTGGCTCTGTCTGGCTATCCGTCCTGGCAGTAACCCTAGGCTCTGTCTGGCTATCCGTCCTGGCAGTAATCCTAGGCTCTGTCTGGCTATCTGTCCTGGCAGTAATCCTAGGCTCTGTCTGGCTATCTGTCCTGGCATTAATCCTAGGCTCTGTCTGGCTATCCGTCCTGACATTAATCCTAGGCTCTGTCTGGCTATCCGTCCTGGCAGTAATCCTAGGCTCTGTATGGCTATCCGTCCTGGCAGTAATCCTAGCTCTGTCTGACTATCCGTCCTGACATTAATCCTAGGCTCTGTCTGACTATCCGTCCTGGCAGTAACCCTAGGCTCTGTCTGGCTATCCGTCCTGGCATTAATCCTAGGCTCTGTCTGACTATCCGTCCTGGCAGTAACCCTAGGCTCTGTCTGGCTATCCGTCCTTGCATTAATCCTAGGCTCTGTCTGACTATCCGTCCTGGCAGTAACCCTAGGCTCTGTCTGGCTATCCGTCCTGGCATTAATCCTAGGCTCTGTCTGACTATCCGTCCTGGCAGTAATCCTAGGCTCTGTCTGGCTATCCGTCCTGGCATTAATCCTAGGCTCTGTCTGGCTATCCGTCCTGGCATTAATCCTAGGCTCTGTCTGGCTATCCGTCCTGGCAGTAACCCTAGGCTCTGTCTGGCTATCTGTCCTGGCAGTAATCCTAGGCTCTGTCTGGCTATCTGTCCTGGCAGTAATCCTAGGCTCTGTCTGGCTATCCGTCCTGGCATTAATCCTAGGCTCTGTCTGGCTATCTGTCCTGGCAGTAACCCTAGGCTCTGTCTGACTATCCGTCCTGACATTAATCCTAGGCTCTGTCTGACTATCCGTCCTGGCAGTAACCCTAGGCTCTGTCTGGCTATCCGTCCTGGCATTAATCCTAGGCTCTGTCTGACTATCCGTCCTGGCAGTAACCCTAGGCTCTGTCTGGCTATCCGTCCTGGCATTAATCCTAGGCTCTGTCTGACTATCCGTCCTGGCAGTAACCCTAGGCTCTGTCTGGCTATCCGTCCTTGCATTAATCCTAGGCTCTGTCTGACTATCCGTCCTGGCAGTAACCCTAGGCTCTGTCTGGCTATCCGTCCTTGCATTAATCCTAGGCTCTGTCTGGCTATCCGTCCTGGCATTAATCCTAGGCTCTGTCTGGCTATCCGTCTGGCTATCCTCTGTCTGACTATCTGTTCTGGCATTTAACCCTTGACTCTGTCTGGCTATACGTTCTAGCATTTAACCCTTGGCTCTGTCTAACTATCCGTTCTGGCATTTAAGCCTTGGCTCTGTCTGGCTATCCGTTCTGGCATTTAACCCTAGGCTCTGTCTGACTATCCGTTCTGGCTTAACCCATGGCTCTGTCTGACTAACCGTTCTGGCATTAACCCTTGGCTCTGTCTGACTATCCGTTCTGGCATAAACCCTTGGCTCTGACTATCCGTTTTGTCATTAACCCTTGGCTCTGTCACTAACCGTTCTGGCATTAATCCTTGGCTCTGTCTGACTATCCGTTCTGGCATTAACCTTGGCTCTGTCACTAACCGTTCTGGCATTAATCCTTGGCTCTGTCTGACTATCCGTTCTGGCATTAACCTTGGCTCTGTCTGACTATCCGTCCTGTCATTAACCCTTGGCTCTGTCACTAACCGTTCTGGCATTAATCCTTGGCTCTGTCTGACTATCCATTCTGGCATTAACCTTGGCTCTGTCTGGCTATACGTTCTAGCATTAACCCTTGGCTCTGTCTGACTAACCATTCTGGCATTTAACCCTAGGCTCTTTGACTATCCATTCTGGCATTTAACCCTTGGTTCTGTCTGGCTATCCGTTCTAGAATTAACCCTTGGCTCTGTCTGACTAACCGTTCTGGCATTAATCCCTTGGCTCTGTCTGGCTATCCGTTCTAGCATTTAACCCTTGGCTCTGTCTAACTATCCGTTCTGGCATTTAACCCTTGGCTCTGTCTGGCTATCCGTTCTGGAATTTAACCCTAGTCTCTGTCTGACTATCCGTTCTGGCTTAACCCATGGCTCTGTCTGACTATCCATTCTGGCATTTAACCCTAGGCTCTCTGACTATCCATTCTGGCATTTAATCCTAGGCTCTCTGACTATCCGTTCTGGCATTTAATCCTAGGCTCTCTGACTATCCGTTCTGGAATTTAACCCTAGGCTCTGTCTGGCTATCCGTCCTGGCATTAACCCTAGGCACTCTGACTATCCGTTCTAGCATTAACCCTTGGCTCTGTCTGACTATCCGTTCTAGCATTAACCCTAGGCTCTGTCTGACTATCCGTCCTGGCATTAACCCTAGGCACTCTGACTATCCGTTCTGACATTAACCCTTAGCTCTCCCTGACTATCCGTTCTAGCATTAATCCTAGGCTCTGTCTGACTATCCGTCCTGGCATTTAACCCTTGGCTCTGTCTGACTATCCGTCCTAGCATTAACCCTTGGCTCTGTATGACTATCCGTCCTGGCATTAACCCTTGGCTCTGTCTGACTTTCCGTCCTGGCATTAACCCTTGGCTCTGTCTGACTTTCTGTCCTGGCAGTAACCCCTGGCTCTGTCTGACTTTCTGTCCTGGCATTAACCCTTGGCTCTGTCTGACTTTCCGTCCTGGCATTAACCCCTGGCTCTGTTTGACTTCCCGGCCTTGTTTACTCTTTCCTGTACCTAGCAATCTGTCTATCTATAGACCGGCAGTGTAGATTGACTGCATGTAGGGATCATAGATCTTCAGCTCCATAAAGATTAGGATTATGGAGAATCTGTGTACGAGCTCAACGTCCGCCACAGATACTCGGCAGAAAGCCACGAGGTGCATGTTGTCTGTGTGCAGGAACGCTTATTACGTCACTTCCCCCGGGGGGCCGGACCTCACTGTAATCCTCAGACTGTGAATGGCTGGAATGTTCAGGGCACTGGCACATAAAGGGTTACTGCAGGTGTTATGATCGGCCAGAGGTACGTTACTAGACGCCCATGTTCTCTGTAGAGATATGAAGTGCAAATGGCCCTTGTGCAGGGTTTACATGTTTGTGGCCTCCGGCCCAGAGTGGGAGGGGGTGGTTACATGTGATCTAATCTGGCCTTCCTCATGTCTCTCAAACCCCTGCTCAGTGAGTTTATGGGATATGTAGTCACGCAAATGCCAGCGCTTCCATTTATCTCACTAACATGAATAGAACTGCGGTTATAATTCTCATGACGAGAGGAAGGAGCTGTAGAGGCGACTGACCTCACTACTCTGTGTATTATGTGTGACCCCACAGTGTGCGCGCAGCTTGTATTGCCCTGAAGAGGAGAGACTCCTAGGGCTCACATGTAGCCGAGAGACACGCGGCGCTCACATGTAGCCGAGAGACACGCGGCGCTCACATGTAGCCGAGAGACACGCGGCGCTCACATGTAGCCGAGAGACACGCGGCACTCACATGTAGCCGAGAGACACGCGGCGCTCACATGTAGCGGAGAGACACGCGGCGCTCACATGTAGCCGAGAGACACGCGGCGCTCACATGTAGCCGAGAGACACGCGGCGCTCACATGTAGCGAAGGACACGCGGCGCTCACATGTAGCCGAGAGACACGCGGCGCTCACATGTAGCCGAGAGACACGCGGCGCTCACATGTAGCCGAGAGACACGCGGCGCTCACATGTAGCCGAGAGACACGCGGCACTCACATGTAGCCGAGAGACACGCGGCGCTCACATGTAGCGGAGAGACACGCGGCGCTCACATGTAGCGGAGAGACACGCGGCGCTCACATGTAGCCGAGAGACACGCGGCGCTCACATGTAGCGAGAGACACGCGGCGCTCACATGTAGCCGAGAGACACGCGGCGCTCACATGTAGCCGAGAGACACGCGCGCTCACATGTAGCCGAGAGACACGCGGCGCTCACATGTAGCCGAGAGACACGCGGCGCTCACATGTAGCCGAGAGACACGCGGCGCTCACATGTAGCCGAGAGACACGCGGCGCTCACATGTAGCCGAGAGACACGCGGCGCTCACATGTAGCCGAGAGACACGCGGCGCTCACATGTAGCCCGAGAACACGCGGCGCTCACATGTAGCCGAGAGACACGCGGCGCTCACATGTAGCCGAGAGACCCGCGGCGCTCACATGTAGCCGAGAGACACGCGGCGCTCACATGTAGCCGAGAGACACGTGGCGCTCACATGTAGCCGAGAGACACGAGGCGCTCACATGTAGCCGAGAGACACGCGGCGCTCACATGTAGCGGAGAGACACGCGGCGCTCACATGTAGCCGAGAGACACGAGACGCTCACTTGGAGCGGAGAGACACGAGGCGCTCACTTGGAGCGGAGAGACATGAGGCGCTCACATGTAGCCGAGAGACACGCGGCGCTCACATGTAGCCGAGAGACACGTGGCGCTCACATGTAGCCGAGAGACACGCGGCGCTCACATGTAGCGGAGAGACACGCGGCGCTCACATGTAGCCGAGAGACACGAGGCACTCACTTGGAGCGGAGAGACACGAGGCGCTCACTTGGAGCGGAGAGAGACACGAGGCGCTCACATGTAGCCGAGAGACACGCGGCGCTCACATGTAGCCGAGAGACACGCGGCGCTCACATGTAGCCGAGAGACACGCGGCGCTCACATGTAGCCGAGAGACACGCGGCGCTCACATGTAGCCGAGAGACACGCGGCGCTCACATGTAACGAGAGACACGCGCGCTCACATGTAGCCGAGAGACACGCGGCGCTCACATGTAGCGAGAGACACGCGGCGCTCACATGTAGCCGAGAGACACGCGGGCTCCACATGTAGCCGAGAGACACGCGGCGCTCACATGTAGCCGAGAGACACGCGGCGCTCACATGTAGCCGAGAGACACGCGGCGCTCACATGTAGCCGAGAGACCCGCGGCGCTCACATGTAGCCGAGAGACCCGCGGCGCTCACATGTAGCGAGAGACACGTGGCGCTCACATGTAGCCGAGAGACACGAGGCGCTCACATGTAGCCGAGAGACACGCGGCGCTCACATGTAGCGAGACACGCGGCGCTCACATGTAGCCGAGAGACACGAGACGCTCACTTGGAGCGGAGAGACACGAGGCGCTCACTTGGAGCGGAGAGACATGAGGCGCTCACATGTAGCCGAGAGACACGCGGCGCTCACATGTAGCCGAGAGACACGTGGCGCTCACATGTAGCGAGAGACACGCGGCGCTCACATGTAGCGGAGAGACACGCGGCGCTCACATGTAGCCGAGAGACACGAGGCACTCACTTGGAGCGGAGAGACACGAGGCGCTCACTTGGAGCGGAGAGACACGAGGCGCTCACATGTAGCCGAGAGACACGCGGCGCTCACATGTAGCCGAGAGACACGCGGCGCTCACATGTAGCCGAGAGACACGCGGCGCTCACATGTAGCGAGAGACACGCGGCGCTCACATGTAGCCGAGAGACACGCGGCGCTCACATGTAACCGAGAGACACGCGGCGCTCACATGTAGCCGAGAGACACGCGGCGCTCACATGTAGCCGAGAGACACGTGGCGCTCACATGTAGCCGAGAGACACGCGGCGCTCACATGGAGGCCTCCAGTCCAGGGCATCCCACAGCAACTGCAATGATGGCAGTAATCCCACTCATCAGGGTTTCTGTTAACTCTCCACCCGAATCACAGCCCCAATCACCCTCTGCTCACTCTCTGCCTCCATATGCTCAGGTGAGAGACGACACGTGTAACATGGTACAGAGCTTGCAGAAAGACATGGAGAGACTAAGCTCTGCCCGACAGGCAGACAAGAAGGCCGGAGAGAGGCACCTGCGGCAGGCAGAGTCCTGGGTACGACGACTCGGCTCTCTGAGCGCGCTGGTGGGACAGACGATCTGCCAGAAGCTGCTCACTTTCCTTCAGCGGGACATCTGCGGATTCGTAAATAACCTCATCCAGGTGAGACGCACAGTGACGCAATGACCTGCATTCCCAACTAAAATGCCAATCACTGCTCGTGTGTCTCTGCCACTTCTTCACTGCGCGTGTGTCTCTGTCACTTCTTCACTGCGCGTGTGTCTCTGTCACTTCTTCACTGCGCGTGTGTCTCTGCCACTTCTTCACTGCATGTGTCTCTGTCACTTAGTCCTTGCGCGTGTGTCTGTCACTTTGTCACCCTGTGTGTATCTATCACTTTGTCACTGTGTGTGTGTGTGTGGGTGTCTGTCACTTCAATGCTGTGTGTGTGTGTGTGTGTGTGTGTGTGTGTGTGTGTCACTTCATCACTGTGCGTGTCTCTGTCACTTCATTGCTGTGTGTATCTGTCACATTGCTCAACATTCCTAGACAAAACAGGACAGTAGTGGATGGTAAACAGGATTACCCGCTAAGATGTCAGATAATGGGGCATTGTTTGCCCGTTAAGGAAGATCATCATAAGAGAGGGCAGGTGTGACGGAACCGTTCTCTTCCGCCTGTCCTGACTCTCCAGATACCCCCTTGCCAAGATCAGCCCGGCCTCTGAGTTGCTTGGAGCTCAGTGCCTCGAGCAGCCTGATCTACAGCTCCAGATCTGCTTGATCTGAACCTCTGTCTTGGAGCCTCTTTGCATTTCCAGAAGGCCGCTCGGTGCCTTCTGAGGTTGAGTGTAGTGTAGTGTAGTTGGAGACACGAGGCGAGCTGTATGTTCCAACAGGATTCTCTCTCTTTATGGAAGATTTCACCAGATATTTATACAATATACAGCAATGCACATTCAAACTTCCCACCCATCCCAACCGTTCTGATTGGTTGGTTCCAAGACCACTGCAGGTTTCCTTCAGGTCCTCTTCAGTTATAATTTGCATACCAAATGGTGAACATGTACCTAAAGTCTCTACTTACATTATGTCAGTTAGATATTTACAATAAACATTCTTTAGCCTTTAGCTCACACAACATTTACATAATCTATTGTTCTAACACATCAGATTAAAGACAAACACTATCCCAGACTTCTTGAATCAAACATGCAGCCAGATAAGGGGAAAAGCCCTGTTGCATAAATTACACAGCAGTAAAGCTTGTTTACTGGCTATACAGAAACACATTTACCTACAGGAATATAAGTATATTTAAAACTAAAGTTACGCCATTTTACACTAAACTAATTTAAACTAAAACCAAACGATGTAAAATATATTTAAAAACACACGATATAAATGAACATAAAGTCTCTTGGGGTTTGACGCGTGGAGCGCTACATCAGTTCCATGACAGCAGGGGCATAATCTAGAACATGAGCCCTGCACCTCCCAAATACATCTCCAGGCCCCTGTGACGTGCGTCATTTGGACTTGGGGTGCATGGACCTGGAGATGTATTTGGGAGGTAAAGGCCGGATGTTCTGTGTCATTTCTTTTCCCTCTCTTGTGTCTCTGTAATCTGAGTTGTGCATGAATAATAATGGGTACAGGCACACATATATTTATACGGTCAAATATATGAGTCGTTTACATCTTATTCATGCACAACAAGATTACACAGACACAAAAGAGGGCAAAGAAATGACACAGAACATCCAGCCTGCACCTCCCAAATACATCTCCAGGTCCAGGCACCTCCCAAATACATCTCCAGGTCCAGGCACCTCCCAAATACATCTCCAGGTCCAGGCACCTCCCAAATACATCTCCAGGTCCAGGCGCCTCCCAAATACATCTCCAGGTCCAGGCACCTCCCAAATACATCTCCAGGTCCAGGCGCCTCCCAAATACATCTCCAGGTCCAGGCACCTCCCAAATACATCTCTAGGTCCAGGCGCCTCCCAAATACATCTCCAGGTCCAGGCGCCTCCCAAATACATCTCCAGGTCCAGGCACCTCCCAAATACATCTCCAGGTCCAGGCACCTCCCAAATACATCTCCAGGTCCAGGCACCTCCCAAATACATCTCCAGGTCCAGGCGCCTCCCAAATACATCTCTAGGTCCAGGCACCTCCCAAATACATCTCCAGGTCCAGGCGCCTCCCAAATACATCTCCAGGTCCAGGCACCTCCCAAATACATCTCCAGGTCCAGGCGCCTCCCAAATACATCTCCAGGTCCAGGCACCCCCCAAATACATTTCCAGGTCCATGCGCCACCTAAATACATCTCCAGGTCTATGCACCCCAAGTCCAAATGACGCACGTAACGCCCTGCCTGAACTCCATACAAAACACAGTGCCCTCCATATACCCAGCCTGAACCCCATATAATGCACAGTGCCCTCCATATACCCAGCCTGAACCCCATATGATGCACAGTGCCCTCCATATACCCAGCCTGAACCCCATATAATGCACAGTGCCCTCCATATACCCAGCCTGAACCACTTATGATGCACACTGCCCTCCATATACCCAGCCTGGACCCCTTATGATGCACAGTGCCCTCCATATACCCAGCCTGAACCCCATATGATGCACAGTGCCCTCCATATACCCAGCCTGAACCCCATATGATGCACAGTGCCCTCCATATACCCAGCCTGAACCCCATATAATGCACAGTGCCCTCCATATACCCAGCCTGAACCCCATATGATGCACAGTGCCCTCCATATACCCAGCCTGAACCCCATATGATGCACAGTGCCCTCCATATACCCAGCCTGAACCCCATATAATGCACAGTGCCCTCCATATACCCAGCCTGAACCCCTTATGATGCACACTGCCCTCCATATACCCAGCCTGGACCCCTTATGATGCACAGTGCCCTCCATATACCCAGCCTGAACCCCATATAATGCACAGTGCCCTCCATATACCCAGCCTGAACCCCATATAATGCACAGTGCCCTCCATATACCCAGCCTGAACCCCTTATGATGCACACTGCCCTCCATATACCCAGCCTGGACCCCTTATGATGCACAGTGCCCTCCATATACCCAGCCTGAACCCCATATAATGCACAGTGCCCTCCATATACCCAGCCTGAACCCCTTATGATGCACAGTGCCCTCCATATACCCAGCCTGAACCCCATATAATGCACAGTGCCCTCCATATACTCTGCTGGAACATGGCACTGATGGGCACATTAAGTGAATTTGATGCAATAATGGGTCTGTGTTTCAAATTGCTCAGACACCGAACAGACAGGAGCAAAACATCTCTGTCATGTGGCTGTGGTTTTATGTCTGTGTCTCTGTTTGTCTTGCTGCTGTCTTGTCACTGTGTCTGTCACGTGGCTGTGGTTTTATGTCTGTGTCTCTGTGTCTTGCTGCTGTCTTGTCACTGTGTCTGTCACGTGGCTGTGGTTTTATGTCTGTGTCTCTGTGTCTTGCTGCTGTCTTGTCACTGTGTCTGTCACGTGGCTGTGGTTTTATATCTGTGTCTCTGTGTCTTGCTGCTGTCTTGTCACTGTGTCTGTCACGTGGCTGTGGTTTTATGTCTGTGTCTCTGTCACGTGGCTGTGGTTTTATATCTGTGACTCTGTTTGTCTTGCAGTCTGGTCCAGCCTGTGAAACATTCCTTCACGTCAGCTTGGAGTTTGGTCCACACAATGAGCTGATGTTGAATCCGTCAGGTGATTGTCTGTGTCAGAGTTTTCGGCGCTGGATTGATGCAGTGATTGACTCTGTCCTGGAGGTGAGATCCTTCCCTGTGATTCTATCAGAGAGCACACCCCTATAAACATACAGAGTGACAGGGCCGGCTCTAGTGTTTGCGAGGTGCAAGATAAAATGTGGCAAGAGTGAGTGTCTGTGGAGGCGCTTAATCAATATTTCAGTTTTCGGGGTTGCTGCCTACAAGGTGTTGCACAAGAAATCTCAACTCAAATGTGCAAATGGATTATATGGAAAAGGTGGGGTCCTAGTGGCGCACCTGATACTTCCCAAAATGGGAGATTCTTAGTGTAGTGGGTATATGTCAATTATCATTGGATGTTTGACAAGGGAAATGTTCAGTGAATCAGTCTTTCCCTGATAGAAAATACAAATAACAGTCTTGTGCAATTTGCAATAAAGTGTCAATAGATTACAACAGCGTTAATGATAACCTCTTGTATCTTGCATATGGGTCCGTCTCAAAATGCAAGGTGAATAAAACACGTACAAAAATGCATATATCGTGTAAAAAACACAATCTTAAAGTGTAATTCAACAGTAGTGGTGCTATCTCCTACTATCATATGTGTGAATCAATCTCACAACCGAAACGTAAGTGCAAATTGCATATAAAGTGCATGGACTCGTAACGTCCTTCTATTAATATAGTGCAAACACAAAAAAGTGTTGGTGTGAATGCTGAAGGGTCCACAATCTCACAATGCAAGTCGTGAGTGCAAATGCATATAAAGTGCATATACTCGTAATAGTCTTCTATTGATAAAGTGCAAACACAAAAAGTGTTGGTGTGAATTCAAGGAGTCCGTAATTGTGTCCAATAATTTTACTAGTCTCTAGTCTATTGCCACAAAAAGTGCGTGTGCAGAGAGTTACCCAATGGGTAAATGAACCAAAACCAGGGTTGTTGATCGCCGAATAGTTTATAGAGTTAGCGTTGTACTTCCTTCCTCCAATTGGTAGATTCCATAACATGGGGAGGAGAGAAGAAGAACAATAGTGCAGACTGCTAGGATTGATTCAGGTGGGTATATATATATATATATATTATACTCACAAATTTTAGAGCCTAATGGGTCCCGGCTCTGGATTAGAATGCCTCACGCCAAATACAGGGTGACGTTCCCCCTTTTAGCCGAGAATCTTCCAGTTGTCCTCAAATAAAACACATGTGGAGAGGGAATGCTCCCATAGCATAACTCCGCTTATATATCTAGATGGTTACAGTTATCATTCAACTCACCAGTGGTGGAGCCTCGATTATCTCAGGCTCAGCGTAAAGGCGAATGGTGCTTCTCAGTCAGGTGAGCACCTAACCCCTTTCTCCTGTGGTGTCTTCTCGTTCCAAACTCTACTCCTTGGTCGACTTCCAGATGAAAGAAGGGGTAAATGGGGTATGAAGGGAAGGTAAGAGACTTACTACCTCTGCCTATCACCTTCAATCCAGAAGGGTAGGATGGCAAATGATCTTCATCAAAAAGGTTAAAAATTTAATTGAAAGATGAGATCTGGATATAATAAAAAATGGTTTTATTCCATAAAATAGGGGGGGGGGTGAATATAGTATATAGGAGAAAGGGGTTAGGTGCTCACCTGACTGAGAAGCACCATTCGCCTTTACGCTGAGCCTGAGATAATCGAGACTTCGGCGCTCGCCTGGGGAAACACGTCACCAGCCGAGTTCTCGCGAGATCGCGGCTGGTCACGTGGCTCCCCCAGGCGAGCACCCAAGCTCCATGCCGCCGGATGCTCAGAGGGAGCAGAACACGTGGCGCAGGAGGTGAGCTGGGGGCATATCCATAAGCTGCTGGGGCAATATCCATGTGCTGGGGGCAGTATCCATGTGCTGGGGCATTATCCATGACTGGGGCATTATCCATGAGCTGGGGCAATATCCATGAGCTGGGGCAGTATCCGTGAGCTGGGGTAGTATCCATGAGCTGGGGCAGTATATCCATGAGCTGGGGCAGTATATCCATGAGCTGGGGCAGTATATCCATGTGCTGGGGCAGTATATCCATGTGCTGGGGCAGTATATCCATGAGCTGGGGCAGTATATCCATGTGCTGGGGCAGTATATCCATGAGCTGGGGCATTATCCATGTGCTGGGGCAATATCCATGAGCTGGGGCAGTATCCATGTGCTGGGGCAGTATATCCATGTGCTGGGGCAGTATATCCATGAGCTGGGGCAGTATATCCATGTGCTGGGGCAGTATATCCATGTGCTGGGGCAGTATATCCATGAGCTGGGGCAGTATATCCATGTGCTGGGGCAGTATATCCATGAGCTGGGGCAGTATATCCATGTGCTGGGGCAATATCCATGTGCTGGGGCAGTATATCCATCAGCTGGGGCAGTATATCCATGAGCTGGGGCAGTATATCCATGAGCTGGGGCAGTATATCCATGTGCTGGGGCAGTATATCCATGAGCTGGGGCAGTATATCCATGTGCTGGGGCAGTATATCCAGGAGCTGGGGCATTATCCATGTGCTGGGGCAGTATCCATGTGCTGGGGCAGTATATCCATGAGCTGGGACAGTATATCCATAAGCTGGGGCAGTATCCATGTGCTGGGGCAATATCAATGAGAGGAACTGGGGCAGTATATCCATGAGAGGAGCTGGGGCAATATCCATGAGAGGAGCTGGGGCATTATCCATGAGAGGAGCTGGGGCAGTATATCCATGAGAGGAGCTGGGGGCATAACCATGTGAGGAGCTGGGGGCATAACCATGTGAGGAGCTGTGGCAGTATATCCATGAGAGGAGCTGGGGCAGTATATCCATGTGAGGAGCTGGGGGCACAACCATGTGAGGAGCTGGGGGCACAACCATGAGAGGAGCTGGGGGCATATCCATGAGAGGAGCTGGGGCAGTATCCATGAGAGGAGCTGGGGCAGTATCCATGAGAGGAGCTGGGGCAATATCCATGAGAGCTGCTGGGGCATATCCATGAGAGCTGCTGGGGTATATCCATGTGAGGTGGCAGTATCCATGTGTGCTGGGGGCATATCCATGAGAGCTGGGGCAATATCCATGTGTGAGCTGGTCTGGGGGCAATATATCCATG
Organism: Leptobrachium leishanense; assembly: GCA_009667805.1. Lineage (NCBI taxonomy): Eukaryota > Metazoa > Chordata > Amphibia > Anura > Megophryidae > Leptobrachium > Leptobrachium leishanense. Next base: position 53,213 of record RXON01003673.1, read on the forward strand.
TGTGAGCTGGTCTGGGGCAATATATCCGTATGTGAGCTGGGGGCAATATATATCCATGGGTGAGCTGCTGGGGGCAATAAATAATTGTGAACTGGGGCAATATATCCATATGTGAGCGGGGGACAATATATATCCATGGGTGAGCTGCTGGGGGCAATATATATCCATGTGTGCTTTCACTGCCTTCGAACATCCACCGTACTTGCTGGTAGTTGGAAAAAATTTGTGTGAGCATATGAGAGAGCAATAAACCTCACAGTAATGTGCGCTGTGTGTATGAGCATTCAGTGTTATTTGGGAGTACTGATTTAGGAGTAAGAGTAGTTAAAAAAAAATCCGTAAAACTCAGGGGGGGGGGTGACACCATAAGTTACCGCACCGGGTGACACCAACCCTAGTGCCGCCACTGCATATCCTATGTAAGAAAAGACTGTCTAGCTACAGAAATGACACTTAAAAAGGGAGGGGGGGTCACAGCCCATTCTATCAGAACAGGCTTTTCAAAACAGAATATTTTATATTCATCTAGAAAATTAAAATCTAACAATTCTTTCCTTTGAAAACATGTCACCTGTGATCATCTAAAAGGATAAACAAAACTTAGACAATGAAACTAATTATAACAAAGAAAAAAATCATCTGCGCTTATTCCAATTATACCGTGTGAAACTAAACACAATTAGAGGTTTGGTTTCTTTCATTGGCCATTATAAGACTAAGCTCGCACGCCAACATCAAGGCACCTCTATAAGGGCGAGTCCTATCCAAAATGAAACCACAGGCTGCTGTATAGCAAACCATACCTGCTCACGCTGCTTGTCAGACATGAGGTAGACTGGTGGGCCTTTATTTATGCTCCCCCAGAAACAAAATCCACTTTGGGATCGAAAACAAAGACAAGGAGCGGAATCTTGCTGCAGGGATGACCTGGCTGGAAGTACATTGAAACATACATAGTGCATGAGGTGCCCACTGCTGCTCGTCGCTCGGCGCATTAATTCACACCCACACATTTAAATTCATTCTAAAAGTGGATATTTATTACAGGCCACAGCATAATCCCATGTAAACAATAACAGCGCTGTAACAATTGTATTACACCCATATCTGTAAACATAACCATCCAATTATCTGTACACATATCTTTAATCAGACAATATTAATCATAACCCCCAATCTTAACTCTTGAAATGTTAACCATGCCCCTTTACCCCCAGCAATGCCACCCACCCCCACCACAAGCTCATTCGCATAAACCCTTATGAATGAGCTTTCCCATCAAGAAAAAAGAAGGCCTGTTTGTGATGGACTGGCCCAGCACCCTCAGCCAGAAACGGGGGTTCAGGACATTGATGTTCAATAAACTGCGTGTGTGTGCCGTTGCACCAACAATCCTGCATTCTGGAGGGGAGGAAGGATGTACCTGTAAATAAAAGTGTTCTTGTTGTATATTGTGTAATGTTATGCCAGACTAGATCTGCCGCGGTTGCCGCCATTTTCTACCGCCTCGTGTTCGGATCGGGTGGAGCAGGAGGTAAAATGGTCGATTCGGGCCATCCGGTCCCGAATCGGCAACGCCCCGATTCGTGTTAGCCAATGATATTTGTGTGGGCGGGCAGGGGGTTTTCCAGATGTGGAGCTCATGGTGAAGGTTATAAATGTATGTGGGTTAAAATAAAAGTTGTCTTTGGTTGAGTTCATGCAGCTGCGTCTCGTGTCTCTGTTCACCAACCGCATCTGACATCCCTCGTGATTCAGACCGCCGGACAAATCGAAGATATACCACGTGCCGCTGCCGCGCGATCCGAATGTCCCTGGCCGACAGAACCCCTTTCATTTAACTATCGGAAGATCCGAAGAATCAGTACGCTGCCGGGCGCGGGCGCGGGCGCATCGACTACCGCGAGATCCGAACGTACTGCTGGTCGAATTGGGATATCTGTAACCACTGAGAGCCCGAATCGGTCAGTGCTGCGCAGTGAAGGGCCACGGCGACCGCTGGACGATCCGAATACCTCCGCACGATCGATCGTCGGCCAATTGGATGACCGGGAGATTCGAATAGGTCAGTGTTGTGTAGCGAATGGCCCCTCGACCGCTGGGTGATCCGAATAACCCCGAACGCTCGACCATTGGCCAATCCGATTGCCGGGAGATCCGAATCTTCGCGGAGGGGACCTGTTCCGACCGGTAACTGCAGAAGCTCGCGTTCAGGTCAGTGGCCAGCTGCTCGGGACGCTGAGTGTCATCTCTCAGTGGTCGGGCTGGGTTCACACCAAGGTTCCCCTCGCTGCGTCTGACATCTCGGTCACAAAGCTGTACCCGGCCGCTCGAGACGCCGAGTGCCCCAGCCTTGGTAGTCGGGCCGGTGGGACAACCGAAAGGGGGGAGTAGGCACCCACGCAGATTGAGCACACCCGCAGGCGGACGAGTCATCCTTTCCGTCACACTGGTGGCAGCGGTGGGATCGCTCTCTGCAATCAATACCATCGACTCCCCCGAAGAGCCCATCATGGCAGTATATGCTGATTACAAACGGGACACTTTGCGGAACATGCTGGAGAACCGTGGTGGTACTCCGGGTTCCAAGAGTCGAGACACCCTAATAGAGGAACTACAGCGGTTGGATCAAGGTACGGCGAGCACAGCGCTACCCGCCGACACCCCACCTGTCATCGTCACGACCGGAACCGACGAAAGTGAACTACAGAGGAAAGTACGGGAACGGGCCTCGTTATACGGAGCAGCCCCGACAGAGGTAGTGATGCAGCACCTGGTTCGGGAGATCTGCCAGGAGGAAGAGCGAAGAAGGGAACGCGAGCACGAACTCCGGTTGGCAGAAGTGCGGAGTCAGCGAGATCACAGCCTCCGGGTGGAGCGATCCCCGGGGAGAAAGGTGCCCTTCCAGGCGTTTAAAGACTTCCGCGAGACTGACGAGGAGATAGAGAGCTATCTCCAAGACTTTGAACGGTTGTGTCAAGTACATGAGGTCCACCCCACCGACTGGGTAAGAATACTGGCGTGCAAATTGACCGGTAGGGCCGCGGAGGCCTACCGCACAGTACCCGACGAGGAAGCCACCAACTATGGGCACGTGAAACAGGCGCTGCTGAGCCGGTTCGCCGTGACCCCAGAAGCCAGTCGAGCTAAGTTCCGAAGCTCTCGCCGACCCATCGGCGCTACCCACGTAGAGTGGGCTCACCGACTACAGCGGGATTTACGCACGTGGTTTCTGGGGAGCAAAGCAGAGACCGTACCCGAGATAACGCAACTACTACTGCTGGAGCAGTTCTTCGAACATACCCCCGCCGCCATTCGGGAGTGGGTACGGGACAGGAAGCCGCCCACGGTACAGCAAGCAGCTATTTGGGCCGATGAATATGTTGACACGCGGAAAGGCACGGGGGGGGGAGCGGCCATTACCCCTCCGACCGGTGATCCCTGCCTCGCCCCTCCCAGTGCCGACGGTCCGGCCGCTGGCTGCCCGACCCCCCAGTCGACCCAACAACATGGCAAACATACGCTGCTACGGGTGCAACCAAGATGGACATTATAAGCAGAATTGCCCCAACCGACCGGACCTGGCAAGATCATCTCCTAGGCCACCCCAGTCTACCCATTGCTACGACGCCGATCCTCCCTGGCCGGAAGCCCCGGAAGAATGGGAGCGACTGCATGAGGCGGACCCGGTACAAGCTGCCGCGGCCGATAATCGCCATCACCATCGCCAGGCGGTGTGGGTCAATGGAAAGGCGGCTGAAGGACTTCGAGACTCTGGGGCTACGATCACGCTGGTTCGGCCTCACTTAGTACAACAGAACGACCGGTTACGAAATACCGTTGCAGTACGAGTGGCTGGTGGAAAAGTTCTCCGGCTGGAGACGGCCCGGGTCCACCTGGACTGGGGATCCGGAGAGAAAGTAGTCAGAGTAGGGTTGCTGAACCAACTACCAGCCGAGGTGCTCCTTGGTAATGATCTGGGACGACTGATCTCGGCATACTCCATGGAGGCGGCCACGCCGGTCACTACTAGACTACAGAGCCAACGTTACAGCAATAGCACTCCGAGAGGGACCCAGGTGAGACATTTCCCCACACCCCGCCCGATCCCTACGCCCCCACCTATACCAACGTGTCCTCGACTTCCTGACATCCCCTGCCCCTGGAGCTCCCCAGAGACGCTTCGCCATCAGACTCAGACAGACCCCACGTTGCAGGGCTACCGTGACCGGGCTGGCCAGGGACTGGACAAAGACCGCAGCGACCGGATAGAGTGGGAGGATGGGCTGCTATATAGATATACAGAGAGAGAGGGGTCCAGGAAGAATCAGGTCCCCCAGAAACAGATGGTGGTACCCCAGGGCCCCAGACAAGAGCTCCTGCGCTTAGCACATGATATACCCTTGGCGGGTCATCTAGGGCAGAAGAAGACCCGCCACCGGTTAGCATGCGCCTTTTTCTGGCCCCGCCTTAGCGAGGACACCCGCGAGTTTTGCCGCACCTGCCCGGTCTGCCAGAAGGCGGGAAAGGCCGGGGATCACCCAAAAGTACCTCTACGCCCCATGCCCATCATCCAGGAGCCTTTTAGTCGGGTGGCGGTCGACCTTATTGGGCCATTGCCCCGACCCAGCGCTACCGGGAAGAAGTATATACTCACCATTGTAGATTATGCGACCCGGTACCCTGAGGCCGTGGCGTTGGCCAATATTCAAGCGGACACAGTGGCAGATGCGTTGTTGCGGGTGTTTACGAGGGTGGGGTTCCCGCGAGAGATATTATCTGACCAAGGGACCCAATTTACCGCTGAGCTCACCCAGCAGCTCTGGCGTCTGTGTGGGGTCAAGACGCTGCACAGCGCCCCGTATCACCCGCAGACAAACGGACTGTGTGAGCGATTCAATGGAACCTTGAAACAACTCATTCGGGCCTTTGTTCACGAGAGAAAAGATTGGGAGCAATACTTACCACATCTGCTGTTCGCCTACCGAGAAGTACCGCAGGAATCTACCGGATACTCCCCGTTCGAATTGCTATACGGGCGTCAGGTGAGGGGACCCCTGGATCTGGTTAGGGCTCAGTGGGAGGGGAAGCAGGAGGGAGATGGGCTCCCGGTCGTAAGTTATGTCCTGAAGCTCCGGGAGCGCCTGACAGAACTTGCGGGGCTGGTCCGGGAAAACGTGGAAACCGCTCAAGCTCAACAGAAGACGTGGTACGACCGGGCTGCTTGCAGCCGCTCGTTCTGTGTGGGACAGCGGGTTCTGGTGTTGAAACCACAGCGGCAGAACAAGCTGCAGGCGGCCTGGCAAGGTCCCTACACGGTGGTAACCCGACTGGGGGATACCACCTATGTGGTGGCGAGTTGCGCGAACACCAGAATCCAACGGACGTACCACGTCAATATGTTGAAAGTCTTCCACGAACGCCCGGAGACAGTGGAGGCCATATGCGCTCCAGCTGTCGAGGAGACGGAACCGTTTCCCCTGGTAGAGTTACCGGGGGTGACCAAACAACCCTCTGGGGTGGATCAGGTGCAGCTGGGGGAGGCGTTAGGGACGGAGAAGCAGGCCCAAGTACGGCAACTGCTTCAGGGTTATTCAGAAGTCTTTTCGGCCCTGCCGGGTTACACCGACCAGGCCATTCACCCCGTGGACACCCCCGGTCAGCGACCCCTGCGACAGCCTGCGTACCGTCTTCCGGAGGCAGTCCGGGAGACCATGCGGACCGAGATCCGGGAAATGTTGGAGCTGGGGGTCATCGAGCCGTCTGCCAGCCCATGGGCATCGCCCGTGGTCTTGGTACCAAAGAAAGATGGGACCACACGGTTCTGTGTAGACTACCGACGGGTGAATGATTGCACCACGACGGACGCCTACCCCATGCCCCGGGTCGATGAGTTACTGGACCAGATCGCCAGGGGTCATTTTCTGACTACGGTGGATCTGTGCAAGGGGTATTGGCAGATTCCCCTTGCCGAGGAGGCGACCCCGAAGTCGGCCTTCATCACCCCGTTCGGCTTGTACCAGTTTAGAGTCATGCCGTTCGGGATGAAGAACGCCCCCGCTACATTCCAACGCTTAATAGATCGCCTCCTCGATGGCCTCCAGGGATTTGCGTGTGCGTACCTGGACGACATCGCCATTTATAGTCAGAGCTGGGAGGAGCACTTGGTTCACGTAGGAACGGTCCTGGGGCGCATCAGGGACGCCAATTTAACCCTCAAGCCCGAAAAGTGTAAGGTGGGGATGGCAGAGGTGCAATACCTGGGTCACCGGGTGGGATGCGGGGTACAGCGACCTGAGCCCGCTAAAATAGAGGCTATCTTAGACTGGCCCACCCCCGTGACTAAAACCCAAGTCCTCGCCTTTCTGGGTACAGCAGGCTATTACAGAAAATTCGTACCCCGGTATAGTGATCTGGCCAAACCCCTGACGGACCTGACCAAGAAGTCCCTACCCCGACAAGTCCTGTGGTCCCCGGAGTGTGAGCAGGCCTTTCAGCAATTAAAGGCCGCCCTGACCCAAGCTCCCCTACTGGCGGCTCCCGATTATAACCGGCGTTTTATCATTCACACAGACGCGTCCATGTTCGGACTGGGAGCTGTCCTGAGCCAAGTGGGGGACGACGGGGGAGATCATCCAGTGGCCTTCATTAGCCGAAAACTGCTACCGCGGGAGGTGGGGTATGCAGCGGTGGAGAAGGAGTGTCTGGCCCTGGTCTGGGCCCTACGAAAGTTTCAACCGTATGTGTATGGGCGGTCGTTTACTGTATTAACGGACCATAATCCTCTGGTGTGGCTCAACCGGGTGGCGGGAGAGAATGGCCGGTTGTTGCGGTGGAGCTTGGCCCTTCAGCCCTTCAATTTCACTATTCAGTACCGACCAGGACCACAAAATGGTAATGCCGACGGATTGTCACGACGGTCGGCTCTGAACCTGGAAGAGGGTGGAGTACCGACTACCCCGTTACGACCCGTGGGAGTCCCACCGGGTGCGTCGGACTTTGGGGCGGGGGAGGAATGTGATGGACTGGCCCAGCACCCTCAGCCAGAAACGGGGGTTCAGGACATTGATGTTCAATAAACTGCGTGTGTGTGCCGTTGCACCAACAATCCTGCATTCTGGAGGGGAGGAAGGATGTACCTGTAAATAAAAGTGTTCTTGTTGTATATTGTGTAATGTTATGCCAGACTAGATCTGCCGCGGTTGCCGCCATTTTCTACCGCCTCGTGTTCGGATCGGGTGGAGCAGGAGGTAAATGGTCGATTCGGGCCATCCGGTCCCGAATCGGCAACGCCCCGATTCGTGTTAGCCAATGATATTTGTGTGGGCGGGCAGGGGGTTTTCCAGATGTGAAGCTCATGGTGAAGGTTATAAATGTATGTGGGTTAAAATAAAAGTTGTCTTTGGTTGAGTTCATGCAGCTGCGTCTCGTGTCTCTGTTCACCAACCGCATCTGACATCCCTCGTGATTCAGACCGCCGGACGAATCGAAGATATACCACGTGCCGCTGCCGCGCGATCCGAATGTCCCTGGCCGACAGAACCCCTTTCATTTAACTATCGGAAGATCCGAAGAATCAGTACGCTGCCGGGCGCGGGCGCATCGACTACCGCGAGATCCGAACGTACTGCTGGTCGAATTGGGATATCTGTAACCACTGAGAGCCCGAATCGGTCAGTGCTGCGCAGTGAAGGGCCACGGCGACCGCTGGACGATCCGAATACCTCCGCACGATCGATCGTCGGCCAATTGGATGACCGGGAGATTCGAATAGGTCAGTGTTGTGTAGCGAATGGGCCCCTCGACCGCTGGGTGATCCGAATAACCCCGAACGCTCGACCATTGGCCAATCCGATTGCCGGGAGATCCGAATCTTCGCGGAGGGGACCTGTTCCGACCGGTAACTGCAGAAGCTCGCGTTCAGGTCAGTGGCCAGCTGCTCGGGACGCTGAGTGTCATCTCTCAGTGGTCGGGCTGGGTTCACACCAAGGTTCCCCTCGCTGCGTCTGACATCTCGGTCACAAAGCTGTACCCGGCCGCTCGAGACGCCGAGTGCCCCAGCCTTGGTAGTCGGGCCGGTGGGACAACCGAAAGGGGGGAGTAGGCACCCACGCAGATTGAGCACACCCGCAGGCGGACGAGTCATCCTTTCCGTCACACTGTTCAATACCCTCTCCCAAACCCAAATTTAGAATGTCCGACCCCACATCCGTGAGGTGGACCCCATCCGCCCGAAGAAACCTGAAACCATCGTCCTCCTCCAGCAAGAGATGCCGGATCACCACTCCTGACAGCTGCCGTACAAAGCACGCCATCGTTCTGTTTATCCTCGACCTGGACCTTTGAATCGCCCCCACATCCCGCGCGTGTCTCCAAATTTGCCGGGGTATCATTTCCGACCAAACCACCACGACTTGTGGTAAAAGGCTCATTAGCCATTGTAAATCCTCTTTCATTGCCCAGAGCAGCCGACACTGTGGCACTTGCCCCAAATCATTCCCCCCCACGTGCACCACCAGCACGTGAGGCTCCGCTCTCCCCCGTAGAGCTTGTTCCACCAAGGGCAAAAATCCTGCCCACCGGAGGCCGCGCACTCCGATCCATTGGAGCTGCGCCGCTTCCACCGGAAAACCCAGTTGCGGGCCGTTTTTTCTCAGGATGGCACGTCTTTCCGCCCAGTAGACGAAAGAGTGGCCAATGATCCACACCACACGGGAATGTCCTGCAAATACAAAAGCATTAGGCTCCTTCCTTCAGACTTGATACCGCCTCCAGCGCCATGTTCGCCTTGGGAATCACCCTCTCTCCCCCCCCCCCCATTTCTTTCTTTTCTTATTTATTTCTATATATTTTTTTTTATATATTTATCCCCCCCCCCTTTTGTGACGCTCTCCCCCAATTCGCCCCTGTCACTACAGTAATTGCGGTCGTACGTATTTCCTGTAGCATGTTGATTCCCACCGACCCAGCCTCTGGCCCTCGCACCCAGTCCGAGACGCGAGGCTTCCGTTGCCGCCCCTATCCGAAAGGAATGCGACCCAAACGCTTTTGGATCCCTACCCAATGCCCTCAGTCCCCTTTTGAAGATCGCTATAAACTGGTATCGTGACAAAGCAGACGCGTCATGGTGGCACAAAAAGGCGCAGCCTTGTTCATGGCGCAACGCCAAAAACGCCTGCACGTTCCCCACCGGACAAATGACGTCGTCCTGCGCCCTCAGCAAGGGAATCCTGTTACCAACTCCAGCCTGGTCTGTTTTCGATCTTGCGATCCATATTACCACACGATCGCCTTCCAGCCACACGTCATCTGCCTGCAGCCCGTCCTCGCCCAGTCTCGACGCACTGACCAATTCCCCTACTCGCAGGGCACCAAAGAACGCCAAGGACATTGCTGCCCTTAGCAATGTGACTTCGTATCTGTCCGAACAGAAGTCCCCCACAAAACCCCACAAACCCCTCATTAACTGCACGGACACCGGCCTTCTGGAGTCCCGTCTCTTCCTGTTCCGTTGGTATCCCTTTACAGCCTGCCGTACCGCAAAGTCCCTCATCAAATCTGGCAATGCGCGCAACTTAAAGAAAAAGGATAAGGCCGACAAGGCATGTTGCACCACCGCCGCCGATGCGCCGGCTGAGCATTTGGCCGCCACAAAGGCCCGTAACCGTGCCAAAGAATCCTCCTCCTCCCCCACCATCGTTCCCATTCCGCCCATACCCGTGAATATGACGCCCAGATTGACGGCGCAAGCGCCTCCCTCACCCAGAAGCCAAACTCTCTGTCCCAATGTTCCACAGGGATGACGGAACATCCTGATCCACCAGATCCGCTCCGGGTACCAAGCCGCGAAACCGTTGCCACTGCAAGCGAGACAAGGAGTCAGCCACCGAGTTAAGATGGCCTGGGACATGTCTGGCTCTGCAACTAATATTGAATTCCAGACTGCGCAGCGCAAAATGCTTCAGCAGCCCCACCACTGGGGGGGACTTCGATGTCAAGGAGTTGACGGCTGACACCACTGCCATGTTGTCTGACCGGAACAAAACCCTCCGACCCCTAAGCTGCTCACCCCACAATTCCATGGAGACCAGCAAGGGAAAAAATTCCAGGAACGCCAAGTTCCGAAGAAGTGGTGTGCCGTCCCATTCTCCTGTCCAACGCGATGCGCACCACTGACCCCCAAAGTAAACTCCAAACCCAACCGACCTGGAAGCATCCGTAAAGAGCTCCAATTCTTCCACCAAAATTTCTGCCGTCGGGAAACAAGCCCTCCCATTGAAACCCACTAGAAAAGATTGCCACACTCGCAGGTCTTCTTTCATGGCCTTGGTGAGTCTCACAAAATGATGCCCCTCCTTCACTCCCGCTGTAGTCCTGAGCTAGCCCCCTCAAAAAGACCCTGCCCACCCTGATAATCCTGCATGCAAAGTTGAGACGACCCAAGAGGGACTGGAGCTCCCTCAGCCGCATCTTCCTAGCCTCTAATGCCCTTTCCACCTGCTGTAGTGCATCCGCCACTTTATCTGCTGGTAGTCGACATTCCCCTGCCACCGAATCGATCTCAATGCCGAGGAAGACCATGGTCGTATCCGGACCCACCGTCTTATTCGGCGCCAACGGGACCCCAAACGCTCGTGCCATCCATTGGAATGAGCGCAGCAAGTAACCACACTCCCTCGTGTCCCCTCGCCCCACACAGAGAAAATCATCAAGATAATGGACTAACCTTCGTGACCCGGCCACCCTCTTCACCACCCATTCTAAGAAGGTGCTGAAGCGTTCGAAGAACGCGCAGGAAATAGCACCACCCATTGGCAGACAGAGGTCAACATAAAAAGCCCCCTCGAAGTGGCAGCCCAGCAGGTGCTGACAGTCCGGGTGAATTGGCAGAAGCCTTCGCCATCATTGCTCCCGCGCCGGCCGACTGTACCACCTGGATTGCAGCGTCGAAGGAAGCGTACGACACTGAGGAGAAGTCAGGAGAGATGTCATCGTTCACTGAGGCCCCTTTTGGGTATGACAAATGATGGATGAGCCTAAAGGCACCAGGTGTCCGTTTCGGGACCACGCCCAAAGGCGAGACGTGGAGACCCTCCAAGGGAGGATCCCTGAATAGACCTGCCATCCGTCCCGCTTGAACTTCTTTCTTCAACTTAGCACGTTCAATATCTGGGTAATCCGCTACGGACCTAAAGTTCTTTTTATTATTCTTTTATTATTCTTTATTTATAAAGCGCCAGCATATTCCGCAGCGCTGTACAATAAGCACAGTATAGACAGGGTTACAATACATTGAACAACATTTGGCAAACAGTACAGGAGGAGATGAGGCCCTATTCCCGTAGGAACTCACAATCTAGTTCTTCAATTCCCTCCCCCTCCCGTTCCTGAAAAGGGATTCGGAAACCGCATATAAACCCCTCCCTCAGGAACTGGGCACCCCCCCCCCTCATTTAGCGTATAAGTTTAGCCACGGCTCCATCGCGCCTAACTTCACTGACGTGATTCCCATCCCCAACCCCGGCTGCCGCGCTCCTGGCCTTCTTAATGCATCTGGCTTGCGCGTGTCCCCCTCCACACCCTGCGCATTCGTGCCTAAACTCGCAAGTATTGCCAAACCTGCAGCTTCCCTCATTGAACTGCCAGCACGCGCCGCGCTTTGGACCTGCCGGTGAAATCCTGGTAGAGGTTCCCCCGGCTCCCCCCTGAAAGGGTGCTGGGCGCTGTGGAATCATGAGCCGCATCCAAAGTGTGATTTCAATCTGGTCCCACCGCATGCCCGGATGTGTCGCCATGCGCTGACGAAACTGTTCGTCATAGTGCCACCAGGCCCAGCCCCCATATTTCCTACACGCATCCCAAATGCAGTCAATGTAGCAAAACAGGGAGGAGCACAATTGTGGCGTGCGCTCCCCCATTACACTCGCCAGAATGCAAAAGGCCCTGATCCAGTTCCCAAAGATCTAGGAACCGTCTGAAAGTGCTTCCTGCGCTCGTCTTCCTCCTTCTTGCCCTCAGTCTTCGCCCCATCCCTAGCCCCGTGCACCTCGTCTAACGGAAGTAAGGAGAATAACTCCACGTACTCCCCCGCCAAATGCGTTCCTTCACCTCCTGCTTTAAATGCATGCCCAACAGGCCCGCTAAGGAAAGGTAAGCGCTGCCCTTTGCGGTTTCTGGGACCCCGGGACCCCCTCCCCAGAGTCTCCCGAGACCTATCCCCGTGCCCTTCCTTCTTGAGCCCCCCCCTTGCGGGGCCACCTGGCCTCCCTGCTAACCCTTTACATTCCTTCTCTCCACCCCATACTTGCCCAACATCGTTGTCCTTCGCCCCCTTATTCCCCGAACTTGCCCATGTAGCCAAGAAGTCCTGTAATCCTGCTATCAGCGCCCCATCCTGCCCCCCCCCAGATTTTCCCAAACACTCACTGCTGCTTTCCGGTGCCCTTGAAGCCGTCAGCGTCTCGCAAATCCTACCCCGGCGGGGGCCTACTCCGTCTGTGCCTTTGCTTGCTCCTGTGCCGGTGCTCCTTGTTGAAAGTAGTTCCTGCAACCCAGCTCCTCGTTGTCCTGTTGTCTCAGCCTGCCTGAAACACCTGGAATACACTGTATTGTGAATCGCCCCGCCCCCCTTGAGACACAGCTCCGCCTCTTCTTCCCTGTTTATTAAATGCCCCCCCCCCTCGCGCGCCCCGTGGTACGCCTCACATTCCACTTTCTATTGTCCCCATTCTGTGAATGTTCCAAGAATCTGCATGAATCGCGCTGCTCTCCTGCCCCCCGCAGCCCCCAGCCGTCTGGCTCAGGGGTATCTCTCCCTCCATCCACATCCATGTCCCCACCTTCCTCCCCCAGGGATTCATCAGAGTCTGAATATTGAGCCACCAACGAACCCCTGGGCCCCCCCAACTCCATGTCGCTACCTTCCCGACCCCTCTGGGGGTCCATCCCACCCTCACTCACTGGCCTGCCCTCCCCCCCCCTTACTGCTGCCCACTCCAGGTCCAAACCCCCCATGGTTCCCGCGTGGGAGGGTACGGCTATGTCGCCTCCAAAACCTGAGTCCTGTGTACCCCCAACTCCACTGTCCCCTGTTCCAGCCCTACCAGCACCCTCCCTCCCCCATGGTCCCACGGAAGTCCCCCTTGGCTTCGCCCCCGACCTGGGCGCCCCTGTGCATGTGCTGGCCCGTCTGCGCTTGCCGCGTCTCTCTGGGACCTCCACCATTTCGTCATATAAACGTGCTGGTGGTCTGGTCTTCCGCGTGGGTCTGCAAGGTTCCCCCAATTCCCTCCCCCCCGATGTAGCCTGTGTCATTGTCTCCCTAGCCCAAGCTATCCCCCTAAGTGACACCGAGTTCCTGAACTCCACCAGCAGCTGCTCCACTTCCCCCAAGTCAGACATACTCATCCCTGCCAGCTGCTCCACTGCCCTCTGGAAACGATCTGGTCTTCCGCAGCTGCTTTGCCTGGTCTCCTTGTCTCCCGCAGCACCAGGTCCACGTGTGTGCTGTCCGCCTGCTCCGCCGTGCAGTCGCTTCCTCTCTGTCGCCCACAAGGATCGCACACTTTTCTTTTTATTGCTTGCTGTTCGCTGATGCTTGTCTGTTCCTCCGTGCAGCAGATCAATTGCCGTCAGGAAACGCACATTTTTTTAATTTATTTTTTAAATTCGGCGCTCTGATCACGTGGCCTGGCTCAGCTCCACGTGCTTGTCCCCCGTCGATGATGCAGCTGGCTCACGTAGTCTCCCGGTGCCCCCTACTGGCCGATCTCTCCCTCGCAGTTCCCTTACCAGCGCGGCAGACGATTGAAGCTCTTCTCCCCGTCGATCCTCTCCTCTCCAGCTGTAGTGCGTCTCCCCGGCTTCCCTCCTGTTGCTGTGTCCGCTCACCCACGATGGCTGGTCCCGGTCTACAGGCTCCGCAGTCTCGATTCTCCCATCCCACGTGGTGGATCTCTCCTCGCTGTCCCGGTGAGCGCTTTGAAGCCCGGTGCTGCTAGACTTCTTCTCCTGCTCCTGGCCATAAAGTGAACACTCTGGCCCCCTCGGCCCAGCTTAAATGCCCTACCTGCCGACCCATCCCCCTGATCCCCCCCCCCCGCGGCCAGATCCTTTGTTTGGTTCCCGCCACAGGGTTAACCCTTTCCGAGCCAGCAGCTTCCCAGGGCCCTCAAGGCTCTTACGCCTAATTGCTCCAGGCCGTCAGGAGGGGTGGGGTCGCTTAGTCTTATAATGGCCATTGATAAGAAACCAAACCTAATTGTGTTTAGTTTCACACGGTATAATTGGAATAAACGCAGATGACATTTTTTTCTTTGTTATGTTTTACACATGTTGTTGGGCTGGATGCATTTGGTGGTTGCAGTCGCCCCATCGGGGAATAGGCGCGACCCCACCCCTCCTGCTCTTAAACTAATTATACCTGGGGCTACAGTGTCCTCGCTTAATACCTCTAGATCATTCTAGATGCTCAGAGGGAAAGAAAAAAATCTGGTAATTACTCCTAAAATACCTCTCTACCTTTATGATATACAAAAGGGATTCCTCAAGGAGACCCTTTATGAGCATAAAATACACTTATCTATATAGATTCACTCTTCCAGTGAACCACACTTGGAACCTAGACCACAATACCTAATCTAGACATTAAATAACTATTTATTCCCATGTCCCAAAATATAATTCAATGTAAAAGTTCATTTATCTAATAATCAACATGAGTCAGATCTATATCTGTGTGTTTTCTTATGTTCAGCTTCACTTCTCAAAACACATACACGCCTGCATTCACACACACTCTCAAGAAATACATTCTCATTTTCCCAAATCCAATCCTTTCTCACACTTATCTAGGGGATTAAATAAAAAAAATAATATCTCTTAATCTAATACCGTAGTCCAAAGTGCGAGATCAAGCTTTGGTCTTTTACAACATCCCAGCTTGAGATGCATAATCATTGAATGTCATCAGAGCTCCCGCCATAGGGACTCCTGAACAAGCTGTCTCTTTGCGCTGGTTGCTTATTACCTGTGACCTTTGACCTTGACACATAATGTCCATGATTCATTCCATATGCAGTCATTATGAACTTGGTGACTTCAGATTTCTTGTGATGATGATGATGATGTGATACGGTTTTAGCAAAAATAAAGAAATAAAATAAAATTTTAAAAAATATGGTATACCCACTAATCATATACATCCATTCATTCATTGTCACTCTCAAGTGCATGAAAACAATAAAAATATGTTAATTACACAAGAGACACAGATAATACATTTTAAAATGTCCTCGCAAAGCCTATGGGCCTCACGCAACAAAAAAAGAAAATCATATTACTTCTGACTGACTCATTGCATTAAAGAATAATCTATATTTTTATATATATATATATATATAACACGAAAAAGGAGCACTCCATATCAATGACCACCTTCATCCACCATTTTGTGCAAGAAAAAAACACATTTCAAAAAACCTACTGAGGTAAAATGATGGGGATTCAGTTAACAAAGTGTGATCATAGTTTGCGTAAGCCTGTCACAGTCGCCAACGCCCCATCGTTGACAGGTCCTATCTTACTTGACTGTATCTGCATTTACAGAATTAACTCACCTTAGAGCTTCCCAGCAGGCACTAGCCTTTATAGGTTGTCACTGTGGGACACACCTGTGAACAGGGAGGGGTGCCATACCCAGGAAAGTAGTGACAACCTATAAAGGCTAGTGCTGCTGGAAGCGCTAAGTGAGTTAATTCTGTAAATGCAGATTACAGTCAAGTAAGATAGGACATGTCAAGATGGGTACATTGGCGACTGTGACAGGCTTACGCAAATTATATTATGACGGAATGGGATGTTGTTCCGCCTGCGGGTGTGCTCAATCTGCGTGACCCCTTCGCTTACCGCTGGCCCGACTACCGAGTGACGCGCACTCGGCGTCTCGTGCGGCCTGGCGTGACCCTGGGGAAGGGTTAGCGGGCGGTGGAGGGGACCCCTGCCTGGAACCAGCCCGACCACTGAGCCATACAGCACTCAGCGTCCCGAGCAGCTGGTTCACTGACCTTGCGGGTGTGGGACGTCTGTGGAGATCGGATCTGCCGCGGAGGAATATCGGAGTGGGGAACGTTTCGGATCTTGCGGGAAACGTTTCCGATCGCGGTGCGGGTAACTTTTCGGATCTCGGTGGACGACCTTTCGAGATCGGATCGAGGCTGGATGGAATCTTCGGATCTGCCGGGATGGGCGAGAGATTCGGATCGCAACCGCAATCCCTCGCAATACCGAAGCGCGGTACGCGGCCGCGCCCTTCGGTTCGGATCTCCGTCTCTCTGAGAACCGAATCTTCATGCGCTGCGCCTCTGCCCTGCTACTCGATGCAGGCACAGAGCGCTCGCTTCGGTTCGTACCTGGATGGACACCGTACTCTGAGATCGCGGGGGACTCTCAGATACGAAATAACGGTGGAAATCAAGACACACCAGACAAAGCTGAATGCACTGCAGGATCTGCCT
>RXON01003674.1:0-42466 GCA_009667805.1 Leptobrachium leishanense
GGTGCAGGACTACCTAGGGCAAGGGCAGACCTGGATACCTTTCCAGCAGATGATTCACTGGCTTACTGGGTGTTGAGATTGGATCACTGGCCAGAACTTAGCCAATATGCTATGCAGCTATTAGGTTGCCCTTCATCGAGAGTGCTTTCTGAAAGGACGTTCAGTGCCACTGGAAGTTTTGTCACAGACAAAAGAGTGCATCTGTCCACCGACTCTGTAGACCGGCTGACATGTATAAAAAGGAATCAGTCCTGTATCAGCAGCTATCAATCCCCGGATGCTGACGTAACGGAATAGATCAGGGATGTCTTCTGCATTCACAAAATCTCCGCCACTGAACTCTTCCACAATACCACAAAGGGGTTACGGTGTGAAGGCACTTGCTGCCAGCAAAGGCACAATATTTGGGTGCACTGACGCCTTTACCAGATTCATCTTTTTAATATAGGACCGTATGGTCCACCCCTGCACACTTCCACAATACCACAGAGGGGTTACTGTATGATGGCACTTGCTGGCCTGGCACCAAAGGCACAATACATGGGTGCACTTATGCCTTTACCAGATTCATATCTTAATATAGGACCGCATGGTCCAACCCTGCACTCTTCCACAATACCACAGAGGGGTTACAGTGTGACAGCACTGTTCCCGACGCTAAAGGCCCAATTTTAAAGCACCTATTGTTACTTTCATCCAAAATCTGCATAAGTTTCACCATAATTCAGCCAAAAAAATCACTAAACTTTTTCTGTGTGTCCTAAAATGTCTCCTCTTATAAAACAAACTGCCGTCCCAAGCAGTGGTTTATGAATAGATTAAAGGAAAAGCATTTACCGTCATTTGAAACGTCATTTTTTTGTTTTTAAATATTTCTATACATTTTACAAATCCGCCACTTCACGGGCAGGTTATGGGGACCTCCTAGGCACGATATTTGATGGAATTTTTCGGTTTTATGTTTAACCCTTATTTCATGGAAAACTCACTGTCCCTTTAAAAACGTTTTATTTTAAACCTTTTGTCCTGGTTTCCTGTCCCCCAGGGCACTACCCAGACCCCCATACACCTTTTATGGCAAATATCTTGCATATATGTCCTCTTGGAGGGCACTCTAAAAACCGATCTTTTGACTCCCATTGACTTGCATTGAGTTCGGTTTGTGTTCGAACTCGAACTTTCGAAATTGTTCACGGGGGTGTTCGGCTCATCCCTATTACTGACTATAGAAAACATACTCTGAGTATACAATAGAAAAAACATGAACCCTCATTCTGCTATTCTCAGCATATACAAACAAATATAACAAAAAATAATAAAAAAGACAATATACGTGAACAACAAAGTTATCTTAAAAAAACGGAATAATAATATATACAATGCAAAAAATATTAAAAATATAAAAGTATAAACTTTACAAAATAATCAGGAATATTCCCACATAATCCACTGAATTTGGGCACATGTTCCAAGCAGACATAATCAATTAGGACAGTCGGTAGCAGGGGGGGGGGGGTACAGGGGTACATTGGACACTGCAAGATATTCACTTCCTCAAGGCTGTATCAGAGGCAAACACAAATAAAATATCTCAATAAGCAATGACATAGATTATACATAAATAGTCAATAATATATTCATGACCTAATGAGATACCCCCAATTAAAAGTATTTTTCCTGACAGACTAACAAAAAAGATTATAAAATAAATAAAAGGCCACAAACCCTAGAGAACATCTTTTCACATCAGAGCACAGCCCAGGCTTTTATTGTGAAGATACAGGTCTTTATGTGAATATTTTTGATGTTTAATACAGGGTGTGTTGCTATTAACCCAGGTTAAGCATTAATACACATCTATTGATATGTAAAGTATATAAGACAAGCAATCGAAGACATTCAATATGTGTGAGTGTCGTTGGCAGGGCACTTGTACAAGGACTGTGGGTGCCAGGTTGTCTCAAGTTCAGGACATTGTGGTCCCTTGGTATCAATATTTTTTTGTTTATCTTCCTTATTGTAAAGCACTGCAATGGTGGTGCTATATTAATGCTTGTAAAGTAATGTGAGGTATTCCCATTTTCACTACAAATCTCTAAATCTGTTTTGAGATGGTTTTTTTTCATTTTCACTTTGTGTACAAATTATTATATTCAAATCAGTGAAATTGGTTTTAAGGTTTTTATTATAATTTTTCTTTATTTTTTGTTAATTGAGAAGATATGAATAAATATTTTACTTTAATAGGAAGCAGTTGCTGTCCTTTACAGAACGATATATAATATGTGGGGTACACACGGTAAGAAAGCAGAACATCACAGGTAAACATGGACATGGCAAAATGTTAAAAGTGCTCTGATCCTGAAAGCACAGCAACGCTAAGAGCCTTGGTCATAAAGGGGTAAAGTAATTAATTTTTTTATATGTTGATGGGATTACTGGAACATGATACATTTTCTATTTATCTCTGTTTGTGTAGAGTTGTATGTTCACAAGAGGGCATATTTTGTGATTGAATTCACTTCAGGTTTTCAGGTTATTTATTATCTTACTAGGTGGAAAGCCTGCCCAGAGGGCAGTCTATTGTTGTTGTCGCCAGGTCAGAATTCAAGTCCACATAGTTTTTTTTTAATGTCCTATCCAAGAGTATCTCTCTATATAAATACATTTGTAACGCGTCCATCGCCATCCCATCCGCAACAGGAGAGCCGACTGAGCAGCTGTGATGGGTGCGCGCACAGCTGACAGCGCATTACAAAGGAATTTATATATTAGAGTAGGTTCCTCTTCCCTCTTAGATTGTAAGCTCACGGGAACCGGACCCTCAGATTGTAAACTCGTGGGACCCCTCAGATTGTAAGCTCATGGGGCCCCTTAGATTGTAAGCTCATGGGGCCCCTTAGATGGTAAGCTCATGTGGCCCCTTAGATTGTGTTGGGCTTGGGCGGGCATTTTTTTCGTAGCATATACATTATGCGTATATTTAATGGCACGTGGTATGCATGGCATGGCAGGCTGGTATTTAGGCACACTGGTATTATGAATGGCAGACTGGCATTATGGCTGACAGACTGGCATTGTGCATGGCAGACTGGTAATATGGCTGGCAGACTGGTAATATGGCTGGCGAACTGGTAATGTGGCTGGCGAACTGGTAATGTGGCTGGCAGACTGGTATTGTGCATGACAGACTGGTATTGTGCATGGCAGACTGGTATTTTGCACGGCAGACTGGTAATATGGCTGGGGACTGGTATTGTGCATGGCAGACTGGTAATATGGCTGGGAACCGGTAATATGCATGGCAGACTGGTAATATGCATGGCAGACTGGTATTGTGCATGGCAGACTGGTAATATGGCAGGCCGGGCGCGGAGGCGATGCAGGCCGGGCACGGAGGAGATGGAGGCCGGCAAGGAGGAGACGCAGAAAACAAATCCGATCCATTGGAGAGGTGCTGTGCTGTGCGCCTCTCCAATGGATTGGATTTGTTTTGTCCCTCTCGCACGCCGGCTGTGCGCGTGCCGCGGCCGTTGGATGCGCACGCAGCCAACCGCCGCAGGTTGCACGCGCATGCGCAGTAGGGATTTGGCAACGGACACGCCAGCCCTTATTGTTTTATAGTTTAGATTGTCAGGTATCACGTCGCCACCTTCACAATAAGGCCTGTAAGGTGATTATTCCATCCTGACAGTCCTTTACCGGTTTGCCTGCAATACCTCAGTCAACCACTGCAGCAGTCACAGGTGTCTCAATTACTTCCCTGTGTTTCCCTACTAAAGGGGAAATCTCCCATGATGCAGTGCTGCTGCATTAACAGGCTTTCACAGACTCTGGTCTCCATAGCCAAGCTGTGTCGCCATTGCCTAGCTGTGTATCCTGCTCCAAGTGGCACCCTGTGTATCAATAAACCCCCTTTGTACCGTGGAACCTGTCTGTGTGTCTTTATCACTGCATCCTGGGCTCATCTACTCACCTACCGGTCCTGATCCCTGACACTTATTTATTATTTGGTCTGTCACATTCCGGGTTCTATTGTTGACTACAGAAAACATACTCTTTGAGCAGGGGTGGGCCACATGCGGCCCGCCACAGAGTTTTTTGTGGTCCGCCAAGACTGGAGACAGGGGCGTTCTTCTACTCCCGAGGCGAGCAGCCGCTGGCATACAGAAAACATACTCTTACAGCAGTGGTTCTCAACCTGTGGACCCTCAGGACCCACAATTGTCCTTGGTCATTAACCCTTTCCCGCCTGTGTGCTGAGGTCATTTTTACCGGTTTCGCTCATCATGTTTAACCGCGTTTTGAAGCTTTATTTTATTATATGACCAAGACATATTATATATCGTTCTTTCCGGAAGACTCGGCAGATTCATAATATATCAGTATTATATGTATATGTTATGTCGTGTCTGTATATTATAACAAAATATGCAATAAAATTAGAATTTTCAATAATTTACAACTTGTAAAGTGTTTTTTTTACATGCGATCGTTAGCGGTTATATTTTCTATGTGGTGCGCTTGTTAAAAAAAATTGAAATGGGGTCTCATTACATTTGTTTTGGGGAAAACTTATGCGATTTTTAACAATCGCACCCCATACAAAAATCGTTAGTGCAGCATCATTGTTCACATTATAAATTAAATGGGAGCAATATTGGTGCATTAACCCTTTTGTTGCTGAGGCGTTTCACGCCTCTGTGCTGAGCTCATTTTTATCTGTTTCGCTCATCTTGTTTAATTGTTTAAACGTGTTTTGAAGGCTTATATTATATATCGTTCTTTCTGTCAGACTCGGCAGATTCATAATATGTCATTATTATATGTATACGTCATGTCCTGTCTGTATATTATAACAAAAAACGCAATAAAATGTGAATTTTCAATAATTTACAACGTGTAAAGTGTTTTTTTCACATTTTAACATGCGAGCAATTGCGGTTATATTTTGTATGGGGTGCGCTTGTTAAAAAAATTAGAAATGGGGTCTCGTTACATTTTTTTTGGGAAACTTCCGCGATTTTTATCAAACGCACCGCATACAAAAATCGTTAGTGCAGCATCATTGTTCACATTATAATTGAAATGGGAACAATATTGCTGCATTAACAAACCAAAAAACAAAAAAAAAAAAAAAATTAGAAAAAAAATTGTTTATTTTAAAAACTTTTTTCATGGTCATGTTTGGTATCGCTGGAATGGCCATGCTCTGGTCGATCCAACAGTACCACACATTAACCCCTAGCTGCCACGGATCGGGAGATAGGGGTTCCAATGAACCCCCTATCTCCTGATCCGTGGCAGCTAGGGGCTAATGTTTGATATCGTTGCATCGGCCAGAGCATGGCCTTTCCAACAATACAAAACATGACCATGTAAAAACATTTTTTTAAAAAATAAAACTAAAAAGAAATATAAAAAAAAAATAAACACTTTTTTTTCTTAA
This sequence comes from Leptobrachium leishanense, assembly GCA_009667805.1. NCBI lineage: Eukaryota > Metazoa > Chordata > Amphibia > Anura > Megophryidae > Leptobrachium > Leptobrachium leishanense. The sequence continues at coordinate 5,450 of RXON01003674.1, forward strand.
TTTGTTTTGTTAACCCTTTCGCTGCGGAGGACGCGCTCAGCGTGTCCACCCACAGGTAGCGTTGCCTGCGGATGATGCGATGAGCGCATCCTCCCTTTGCGGCCAGCGATCGGCTGGATTCCGGCCGATCGCTGTGCCCCCCGGTGCGGGCTGACATCCTTGACATCCTTGATGTCAGCCCAGGACCGCCGCTGGCACCATTAGATGTCATCGTGGCGGCGCGATGAGATCTAATTCAGGTGCCCCCGCGTGTGCGGAGGAGGCACCTGAAAGGGAGGGGGAGGTCCTTCGGATGCCAGTCCTGGAGTTAACCCCTAACTGCCACCAATGGTGGAGATAGGGGGTTCATTGGAACCCCCTATCTCCACCATTGGTGGCAGTTAGGGGTTAACTCCAGGACTGGCGTCATCGTGCTATGCACGATGACGCCAGTCCTCAGGGGGCATTCTCGGAAGCTTGGCCGACATCCAAGATGTCGGCCAGCTCCGGGAGAGGATCACGATTTGGCGCTTTTCGGCGCTGAATAGTGATCCGGCACCCAAGGGGTTAAAGGCATGCACGGTTTGGAAGGGCAGGCTGTGCCTTTCCAAACCGTGCCTGCCTTAACCCTGTGGCAGCTGGCGATCGGGAGGTCCGAAGGACCTCCCCCTCCCTTTCAGGCGCCTCCTCCGCACATGTGGGGGGCACCTGAATTAGATGTCATCGCGCCGCCACGATGACATCTAATGGTGCCAGCGGCGGTCCTGGGTGCTGGGCTGACATCAAGGATGTCAGCCCGCACCGGGGGGCACAGCGATCGGCCGGAATCCAGCCGATCGCTGGCCGCAAAGGGAGGATGCGCTCATCGCATCCTCCGCAGGCAACGCTACCTGTGGGTGGACACGCTGAGCGCGTCCTCCGCAGCGAAAGGGTTAACAAAACAAATTAAGAAAAAAAAGTGTTTATTTTTTTTATATTTCTTTTTAGTTTTATTTTTAAAAAAAATGTTTTTACATGGTCATGTTTTGTATTGTTGGAAAGGCCATGCTCTGGCCTATCCAACGATATCAAACATTAACCCCTAGCTGCCACGGATCAGGAGATAGGGGTTCATTGGAACCCCTATCTCCACCATTGGTGGCAGCAAGGGGTTAACTCCAAGACTGACTTCATCACGCTATGCACGATGACGCCAGTCGTCAGGGGGAGTTCCCAGAAGCTTCGCCGACATACAAGATGTCGGCCAGCCCCGGGAGAAGATCACAATCCGGCGCTTTTCGGCGCCGAATCGTTATCCAGCCCCAAGGGGTTAATGCCAGGTACCGTTTGGAAGGGCAAGCTGTGCCCTTCCAAATGGTGCCTGACATTAAGCTCAGGCCCCTGGCGATCGGGAGGGAGAGAGGTCTGAAGGACCTCTTCCCCCCCTCCCTTTCAGGCACCTCCTCCGCACTCATGGGGGGGCACCTGCTGAAATAGATATCATCGCGCCGCCGCGATGACATCTATTGTGCCAACGGCGGTCCCGGAGTGCCGGGCTGACATCAAGGATGTCAGCCCGCACCGGGGGGCACCAGCGATCGGCCAGAATCCGGCCGATCGCTGGCTGCGAAGGGAGGGCACGCTCAGCGCGTCCTCCGCAGCCAACCCTTCCTGCGGGAGGACGCCCTGAGGGTGTCCTCCGCAGCGAAGTGGTTAAGTCGCGACCCAAAAATAATTGAATTTCTGAAACATTATAATTTATTCCACAAACAACATGGGCAATATTCTACAATGTATGCACTTTTTAAACAATTTTGTAAACAAACAGGGATTCTTTCCAAAAAGGATAATGCAATAATCACAGCAATAGTGAAAATTAAAGTACTGTTGTGGCAAAACCCCAGTAAAAAAAAAAACAATTGAAACAAATGAAATTAGAACGTATGGGAAAACTGGGGATGCTTCTTGCACTTAATAAGTGTCTCAGAGTCTGGGGTGATGGTAGAGAAAGCAACCATAATTTAAATCACTACTGAATGAATAATACAATATTATTAAAAAAAAGTAAACTCACTTGCTCCGCGCTCCCCTGCCGTCTGTCTCTGCCACTGCACAGATTATTTTTTCGCAGCAGCCTGCCCCCCTGAGCCTATGCAATTTGTGTAGCTGAACACTGCGCTAATCGCATAAACTCAAGCTGGCAAGAGATTGAGGTCTGCAGCGAGTGTCTGGCACTGCCTACTTCCTGAACCTACACTCTGCAATGACTCAGAGGCACTGAAGAGCAATGGAATAGCTTGGACCAATGAGAAAGCACCATTGGTCCAAGCCATTCAAAAAACACCTCCATGGGAGGCTGGCCTCCCATGTATTGATTGGCGCAGGACAGTCATGTGACTGTTCTTGTCTCAGTCGGTGGGTGCGGGGCTGTGCTCGGGGTGTGACTGTTCACTGTGTCGGCACCTCCTCCCTGCCGGTGGAGGGGGCAGTCCGCAGCTGCCTGGAGTGGACAATGCAAATCCTGGGGAGCACTGAGAGCAGCCGGATCCTGGGAAGCACTGAGAGCAGCCGGATCCTGGGGAGCACTGAGAGCAGCCAGATCCTGGGGAGCACTGAACCTGAACCTACGTAACCTGTGTGTATCTGGCTCTGATACTAGCCAGTGCCTCACCAGCCACTGACCTCACTGCACATTCTTGGTATACAGGGAGGCCAGGATCAGGAACCAGTGTGTGATTCTGCTGAGAATTCTCAGTGTACATTCTAGTTTTCTGCAGGGATTATCACATCAGGAGGAAGGCAGGAAAGGAAGAGGAGTGAGAGATTTATAGAGTAAAAGGGAGAGAATGATAGAGGGAGATGGAGAGATGATGAGAAATGGAGAGTAAGACATAGACAGGACAGATGGAAAAATACATAGGACACACAGATATAGATGGACAGACAGAATAACAGATATTCAGAAAGAAGGCCACCTAAATAGGTAAAAGGACAGATTAACAAAAGGACAGAGTCTCAGTACGCCCAACACCAGAAGCAACTGTGCAAAATGCATGTGACGAAGCGACTTTACCCTGAGTACCTCTGTCCGTGGGCTCTCTCCCATGTAACAGTCGCCGGAGCAATCTTCCCTAACAGCTCCCTCAAAGCTTTGACCGCAGCCAAAAGAATGAGGCTCACCATTCGAAGTCCAACTGCAGAATGCCAGTTTATTCACAGAGACACAAATACAATCAAGCAGATAGCTGCACAGATCAGATAACTACACAGACCTTCAAACAATGGAGAATGGGGGGAAGGAGAAAGAAGGGTAAACAAAAGGAATTTCTTACAGAGAAAATTTACACAATAGAGAGGGCAGATACTAATACAGAGATCTACACTATACAGGGAAGGGTTAGATAATTGAGGGAATGTACGCAAAATACACAACAAGAGACTATACAATAAATGCACAAGGGATTAACACACAGACATCAGTACTCTTTTGTTTTCTGCTTGGATATTTAAAACCATGAAAAGCAAAATAGTTTTGAAAGGTCCCAATAGTCTCTTAAATGGTAGAGGGGCTTCCGTCACAATGCACATCTCAGTGAAGCCAAAGACTATGTATATTTGACACAATCAAATTGTTACATCCTCAGCCCCTGCTGTGTTGCCCGGGGGGTTTGGGCATAGTTCGGTGCCTCTGGCTGGTCGTTTGCCAGCACCTTGTAATGGCCAAATGGCGTCTGAGGGGGCGGGGCCTGGTGTGGTCACGAGGAGCCGCTGGGTTTAAAGCAGGGCGCGAGGAGTTGCCTCATCGCCCTGACGTGGAGTTCAGTTCCCGCATCGCTACGCTTATACTCATTGCTGATTTAGTTGCCGACACATTTCTGTCTACGATTCCTGCTCCTGATTTTGACCCGGCTTGTCTCTGACCATTCTGTTGCTTCCACCTTTAGCTATCACCAGCAGCCTGGGAATTTACCTGTTGCCTAATTGGTTAATTGGCAACAAGTGTGTGAGAGGACAGAGGCCATGCAGGATTCTGGGTCCTAAATACCTTATCTCGATTACTCTCCCAGACATCGTGTTACCCAACCCATGCTCCCTGTCACAATATATTTATGATGATTGTTCATAAGTCACCATTCGTCGCCTTAATTTTGTTAAGTATTATTTAAAATTTATCTTCCACCATTCCCTTTGGAACCTACCTATTGGATGTAAATTTAATAGCATTTTCCAGTACGTCCCTCACTGGTGCGGCAACTCAAGAAGGAGGAGCGATGGAGGAAAGGAGACCTGTATGGAGAGGCAGGGGCCAGGGAGGATGGAGGATAGTATAAATTATGTCCGGAACGCTGAACACTCAGTTTTTGGGGTCTTCCAGATCTCGGAATTCTGATACAGGATTACTAATTTAGATATCTTCAAATTAATTGTTTTGAAAGTCAGTTTTGCTAATATTATAGTGTCTGAAGTTCTCATTTTCTTCTACCCATGCATCTACATATTTGTGAATCTCCGTAATATCTTATGTTGTCGTGATAAAATAATGGATATATATTTTTGGATTAATAACATTTTACATTTGGTTAGACTTAGCAGAGGCTATATTAAATTAAGCTGTTTTATTGTTTTAATGAACAGAGCAATTCGTCCGCATTAACTTCAATTCTCCATCGATCGAAATGGCACAATCTGTCCCATCAACAGTAGCCGTGCATCATTTTCACATATGACACTGCTCACTCGGTGTATCCAAGATCACAGGACAAGAATACAGTATTCTGGAAAAAAAAAAAACAACATAAACATCCAAACTGCTAGTGAACGTCAGTCTCTACTATTCATATTGTTTTTATCATTAAAATATATTAGAATTGATGATAATGAAGCAAAGCATGTGGTTGATATAATGGAGCAGCTTTTTAAGCACCAGGTTTGTCCCATGGTAATAATTCAGATGACCAAAACATGTACTAGAAGGTAAAGATTAGGTGAGTTTGGGGGAATCTCATTTTAAGGTTTAACATCTTCATTAAGGTTTAACCTCTTCCTCTTCAAGTGGTTTTCCATAAAACTCTATAACCTACACAATCCAACACACAGACTGTAAATGCACTTTAATACCATTATAATTAATGTAAAGACAATTTTAATACAGATGGGGCGCTATCACCTGGTCTGTGAGCTAACATTAGCATTTATATGGGTAAGAGTTAGCGCCAGGTTAATTGAGTCTAGTGCTTGACCAACAGATCATCTGCCGCTCACTAAAACCCTGAAAAATCCATTAGCGATTTCTATCGCGGGCTTACCGTACTTTGCACATCCTATAATTAACATGAGGCCTAGAGATCTTTAGCACTTTTGTAACTAACAGATCACTTGGTGCTTGGTCTAAAAGTGTGTATATTTCCATTTTTTTATAGTGTATTTTATGATATAATGGAAATAATGGTATGATTAGAAAGTCCATTTAATGGCGGACAAAACGGTATATAATATGTGTGGGTCCATAAACGTGTAAGAGGAAAATTAGATCTAAACACAAACAGCACAGAAATGTAAAAACAGCAGTGGGTACTTTCAGACAGACAATGGGGTTAAAGGAATGCAGCACAAGTGTTCTTTTGGATGAATCACATAAAAAATGACTGATTACAGGCTCGTTATTTCAATTGAATAATGTGCATTTTGTGCCAATTGTAATAACTATGATTTTTCAATTAATAAATGTTGGGTAGCTGCATGCTCTGATGTGGGCTGCGCATGCCAGTCTACATGGTGCAAGGCAACATTTTCCATGCAATGCCCATCAGCATGAATTATATATGTGTGTCTCTTTAACAATAGATATTTTATCCTTGCATGCACACACAGGGCCAGATTTGCATCTCAGGCGCCTGTAGGCACAGAAATGTGGAGCGCCAACCCCCCAAAACAAAAAAAAGTAAACATGTCAAAATGACTTTTTAAATTTTCATTTTGGGGTAAACTAAAAAAATAAAAAATAAACATATTTAAAATAAAAACATTTTCTGCGCTCAAATCAATCGAAGGGGCAGAATCTGTTGCCTTACAGGGTTATCCAAAGAGATTCGAAAAGTCACCGCACGTTCGGTGACTTTTCGTTCTCTTCAATTCGGTTCCTTTTGCCGATTGCATTTCGGTGACCCTGCGGTGTATTCAGCAAACACCACAGGGTCCCCGAATTGCAGGGAAAAGCTGCCGCAAACCTGACGAAAACTAACCGAATGCACGCTGAAAACAAGCAAAAACATCTGGATTAACCTTCGAAGAGGAGCCGAACAGGAGCCGAAAAGGAGCCGAATCACACAGAGCCGAAGCAGCTGTGACGTAGAGGAGGCAGTGAATAAATTAGAAAAACCATTTGTATGAATCTGGGAAAAAGAAACGCTGTTTGCAAAGAAACTACTGAGCGAAAATGTCTGAAATTTTCACAGGAGGTCCAGGGAATGATAATAAAGAGGGCTGTTACAAAAAAAATAAGCAAACTGAAAAAAAAAAAAAAAAAAATCGGACTTTTATTTTTTTTTTAAAAATTCAGAAAAATGCTTAAAGTATCCTAAAAATCTATCAATAAAGAGACTTTTTGCTGCAGAATTTTATAATGAACGGTTTATTAGATATTGAATTAAAACGGGAATATTTTTAACATTGAAGCCTATGGGATTCTCCTGAATAAATTTGCCGAATTAAACCACCGAATGGCAGGGCATTAGGGGAACCTTTCACTGCTGGTTTGTGTTCTCTGAATAGCCGAAGCAGTGCTTTTTCATGGGGATTTCACTGCCCTCGAACAGGGACCGAACAGGCACCGTATGTGCAGGCAATTCGCCAGGATTTGGGAATTGCCTGCTCTCTGGATAGCCGAATGGCCAGGAAAGGTAACCGAACGCTGATTTTCAGCGTTCGGTTACCTTTCTCAAGCAATTCGGATCTCTTTGGATAACCCTGTTAGTTGAGTTCGTGCAGTGGCATTGTTTGTTTTATATGTAAAAGCATACAATGCCTCTGCCTTAGAACAGAGAAAAAATACATTTTGGGCAATATTACAAAGCGGGTGCTAACTTAACCAGGGCTGTTGTAAACTTACCAGAGCCATTATAACCTCCATAGACTATGGGCAGTATTACAATGTTGGTGCTTACTTAACCAGAGTAGTTGTAAACTTAAAACCTCCATAGGCTATAATGGCTCTGGGAAGTTTACGGCTGGGGTCAGACCAGCGCACTTTTAACGTGCGTTCTGGCGCACTTAATTACGGCCGCAGTAGCAGCAAATGACGGGCAATGACGGCCAATATACGAAGTGGAATTTGAACGCATTTTTTCGAGAAAGCAGAACCGCTAGTTTTGACGTACAGAGTGTGCTGCGTCCGCTAGCGGCATGTGTGCGTCATTAGGAGACATCAGACGCTGCTCATGTCTAGCCAACATAACATCCAGACGCCCAAAGTTTCCGGGTTTGGATCCGTACAAAATCACGCACAAAAATTGCGCATCGTATGACCGTTTTCGCTCATTCCGTGAAAAAATACGTCAATGCGTTTGGACGTACTTTTTGACGTTCGCGGGGAAAAATGCTTTCGTTTGACCCTAGCCTAAAACAACTCTGGTTAAGTTAGCACCAACATTGTAATACTGCCCTTTGTATTTACATTTTTGTTTTTAATTTTTTTACACATTTGATGGTCATGTTTGGTATTAATGTAAAGACCAGACCCCGACCTTCCAGTGACACCCTACTTAACCTTGTGCAGTGTACAATTCAGAGATGCAGGGTTCCAAAGTCCCCCTGCCACAGTCTAGGTTGTCAATTAAACAGTGCATTGCATCTTCAGCTCCACATTTGCTGGCAGTGTGGGAAATGAGGTAAGTTAGTGCAGCATAATAATCACTTTATTATTGAAAACTGAATAATACTGCTACATTACAAAAAAAAGAGAAAATATTATTTTATTTTTAAATAAATCTAACCTGTTTATACTTAATATCACTAGAAAGGACATAATCCGGCCTTTCCAATGATACCTCATATGTCTCTCTAGCGTTAGGGTTCCAGAGATGTGTGTCTAAATGTGTGTAAACTGAAAACAAAACGATTGCAGTGGCTCCTCAGAGGGCTGAGATTGCTGCTTGTTACAGTATCTCTCACTCTCAGCACAATGTGTCAGGCAAAGCTGTTACAGTAACTGACTGCTGCTCATCACAGCGCTCAGTTTCAGTAAAACTAGTAAATAATATTTTATATATAAGAGGTTATAACAATATTATTTCCTTTTTTATATATATAGCATTTGTTTATGTATAGAACATTCTCCTGCATTAATAGCCCTCTCTGTATAATGTAGAGAGCATCCACCTGCATTAATTAATACCCCTCTCTGTATAATGTATAGAACATCCACCTGCATTAATTAATACCCCTCTCTGTATAATGTATGGAACATCCACCTGCATTAATACCACTCTCTGTGTAATGTAGATAACATCCTCCTGAATTAATTAATGCCCCTCTCTGTATAGAACATTCTACTGCATTGGCATGTGGAGGGTGCAGAACTTCAGAATGCAATGCTTATCCAGCACAGGATAGGGAACTTTTACTTAAACTTTGTATCTCTGTGGGGAAGACAGACAGGATTATAAAAGCAGGGAAGAGGGAAAATATTAATGTAAATCGGTCTGAAAGCTCAGAGAAGAGACGACGGGCACAAATTAATTTTTATAGTAAAATAAAGCACTTTAAATCCAGGGAAAACATTCAAATAAATCACACTGAAGGCTCATAAGGACAGAGTAACTGTGAGAGCTGGATACTAAATGTATCAGACGTAAAAACCCCTTTATAACAAGCAGCACTGGGAGAGGAGAGGGACTTTATATAAAACGTGTATTATAGATGAGGAAAGGGGGATAGCGCTCCTGGATAATATAAAATGTATCAGACCTAAGCCCCTATTATGCAGAGCGGGAGGGGAGATAACACGCGTTTTATAAAGTCCCTCTCTTCTCCCAGCGCTGCTTGTTATAAAGGGGTTTTTACTATCCAGCCCTCCTCTGTCATTAGCTTTCAGTGTGATTTATTTGAATGTTTTCCTTTTCCAGCTGCTTTTATCATCTTGTCTGTCTCATAGACATGCAAGGGTTAAGTAAAGGTTTCCTCTCCTGTGCTGGCTGTCTGTGCTCCAAGTGAGTATTCTGGAGCTCTATCACTGTCAGATGTTCGGGTGGGGTCGGGAAGTATTACACATAGAAACTTTTTCTGTAGCTTTGTAATGTTGCACTCTTCATTGCTGGTCTCCTTCACTCAATGTAAGATTACAAAAAGGACTGAAACTAAAATGTAGTGCATTTTCCTTTAGTTTCTTTCGTTTTTTTGACTGAGCAGTTTCGTATCTCTTGAGTCATACGAAAACTAAATTATCCCAAAATTCGGACTAAATCATTTTAGTACATTGAAACATACATAGTGCAGGAGGGGTGGGGTCGCGCCTATTCCCCGAAGGGTTGGCTGCAACCACCAAATGCATCCAGCCCAACAACATGTGTAGAACATAACAAAGAAAAAAATGTAATCTGTGCTTACTCCAATTATACCGTGTGAAACTAAACACAATTAGAGGTTTGGTTTCTTATCAATGGCCATTATAAGACTAGAGGTGCCTTGACACTGGCGGACGAGCTAGTGAGGCTAAAAATCACATATATTAAGCTTGTATATATCACTTGTGCTCCTTTTGTGAGGGCATTGGTGGGATATGACAATGCATGAGATTGTGCTCATACAATTTCTCTGGGACAAAATAATTACAAATTGACAGGTTCCCCACTGATGTGTCACACCCCTTGACTTGTGCTTCCAGTGTTCCTGCAATGTCTCCATCTCCAGTTTAGGTGTCAGTGCACCTTCCATGTGGTCCTTCCTTCCTAATGTCATGTGTGTGGTGGTACATTACTCTGCGGCATCTTGCAGTGAAAGTCTCCCTCGCCCTGCACTTATTGATTTGGAGAGCCTGAGTATTCTGTTGCCATGACAGCCTCATCATAACATCTCTTTGTAGAAAGCCTGGATAGGGCTGAGCATTGTCTTCTGTCCAGGTGTGTGTAGCACTGTCTAGTATAAAGAGCACATGGCTGTGTCAACAAGTCTCCCAGCAGCAGGGAATTGTGCCTAAAATAAATAATATCAAAGAACTCTGACCCATAAACTCCTGGTATCACAGGCAGCTTCATAATCAGCTGAAGTTCCGAGTAAAGCCTGGTGACCTGAAGAAAAGAATAGAGTCCCTCATCGACCGAAACTACAAGGAAAGAGACAAAGAGAACTCAAAACAATACCACTATCTGGCATGAGGACACAACACTCCTTTTTACTTGTTCGACTTGACTGAACAGTGAGCGCTGCACTAGCCAGATAACACATCCAGCGCTAAAGGTGCAGAGAACTTCTATCACTGGCATGTGCAAAAGGGATCTGCGCTACATCGTCCCCTTAAATGCACCTTAGTCATTTTAAATAAGCATTTATTTTGTGTGTGACCGTTTAAAGGATATGCATACTAGCTCTTTTGGCATTCATACAACATGTAATCTCCTTTTTCCAACTGTTTTAAAATTTTTGTCTTCTGCAGTGGCATCTTTCTTTTCCTCCCTTCTTTCCTCCCCGCTTTTATCATTCGTGTGTATAGTTTTTGTTCTGCTTAGATTGCACATGACGGCTGCGTTTGCTAACAGTCCCTTATTACTGCAATATATAATATCCACACCTAGGGTTGTAAAAGAAACAAAAAAAACTAATTTACATTTTTCCCCTTTTGTATTATATACTGTACACTGCTGAAGAAATGGCGTTGCTCATCTACAGCCTGTTCCCTGATGTTTGAAAGCCATGTTTTTTTAAGACCAGCATTGATACAAGTGATGTGATGCGAAGAACTGTAGAATTCTTTTACCTGTCTAAATTGAAACATATTGTATACCTTGTCAAGATTATGAAGCAGATCCATAAATATGCCGTTGATTGATGTAGTTTGGATGATCGTTAACTTTGACACCCCGGGTGTTCACACGGACATGTCTCATAATTCAGGCAGTTTATCATGGGAAATGTAGTCCTGGTATAACTTGTAGTTAAATGTAGTCCTGTAACTTGCGCTCGCGCTGGGTTCTCGCAGGGTCACTAGCGTTGGACGTTAACGCGCATCGTTTGCGCGAACGTCGTAATACGACATTCTGCGCAAATGGTTTTGCAGTCGTGCAAATGCGCATTTGCGCCAAGATTGTAATAGGGCCCAAAATGTCCACAAAAATGGACAACCTCACAAAAAGGGAAAAGAAAGCTCTTAAGGAATTGGTCTCAAATGACCAAATCGAAATCAAACCGGCAGATAAAGGTGGAGGAACGGTCGTCATGTCTGCAGCCTACTACAAAGCCGAAGCCGATAGGATCCTTGGGGATATAGGAACATATAGAAAATTGAATAAAAACCCAACAAAGGAGATCCAATGTAAGTTTGATGAATATTTGGAACAGGGACACACATTAGGTATTCTCAATAATCAAGAATTTAAAAACCTGAAGGTGGAGCACCCTAGAACTCCAGTATTTTATTTTCTACCAAATATACACAAGGACCTAAAGAAACCACCAGGGAGGCCGATCATTGCAGGCGCCGGTTCAATTTCAAGCCGAGTATCAGAATATCTAGACCATCAACTTCAGCCTTATCTCACAAGTACAACAGCACATTTAAAAGATACAACAGACATTCTGTCTACTTTAAAAGAAGTGGAATGGGAAGACGGATTCCTACTGGTGACCAGCGACACTATCCCACATAAGGAAGGGATTGAATATTTTTTAAGAAAAGCCGACACGTTGCAACCAGAGCAAATCGTTTTTATCTCAGAAGGAATTCGACTGATTTTAGAGAACAATTATTTTTATTTTAAAGACGATTTTTATTTGCAGCTTAATGGTACTACCATGGGGACACGTTTTGCTCCATCCTACGCTAACCTTTTCATGTCCCACTGGGAAGAATCATTTTTATCTATATATCAAGACAATTTGCTCTGTTACAAGAGTATATAGACGACATTCTTTTAATTTGGAAAGGGGGTGAAACCACCCTACGAGAATTTTTAGGAAAACTGAACCAGAACAATAGAGGGATTAAACTCGCCACAACATGGAGCAATGAACGTATCAACTTTCTAGACCTAAGTATCTATATTCAAGAAAAGAAGATACAAACTGAGACATTTTTCAAGACAGTCGACGTGAATAGTTTTATCGAGAAAGCCAGCTGTCACCTACCACAATGGCTCAATGGAGTCCCAAAAGGACAGTTCCTCCGAATTAGAAGGAACTGTACAGACCTAATCTAACAGATCCTAAGGAAAGACCCGATGTTAAAGGATCTTCTACCAGAGAATCCGAGGAGGATTTTGTGACGGTGGGCCTGACCTGACATGGCACAGAAGGGGTGTGAGCTACTTGAGCAGTTAACAGACATGACCCATGGATGTATAAACAAAACAAGGGATTAATTTACAACAGTAATATATACAGCAAGGAACCAGAACACCACAATGAAACAAAAGACCTGAGCACTAGAAGCAAACCATAGACCTGAACTGAATATACAATAGATAAACAGTAGAATAACCAAGGACCTGGAAAACTATAGGCAGAAAGACATAAGAGAACTAAACACTAGAGTAACATGAGTTAAACATAAACCTGTTTAAACCTAGAGAATAAACATGAAATGCAAACATAAATACAAAACAGGAACCATATCAACAAAACAGAATGAATAACCAAGGACCTGGGAGATATTAAACAGATGTAAACACAGAACTGGCGGAGGAGTAAACCCAAAACCTGAAAGTAAAATAATAAAGGGTAACTTGAACACATACAGGAGAACCTGAGTAACAGATCCCTACCAGAACTGCAAAGTATGTGAATAAGGATCAAGGCGATCAAGGCTTGGAACAAAGCAGACTGAAACATCAGAATGAGGCAGCGCCCTTCTTAGGGCGATGCCTGCCTATATAGGCCATGACTAAATGAGAACAATAGGTCCAGGTGAGGTCCAGCCTTGGACATGAACCAAATGTCCAGAACTAAATACAACTTCCATGGAAGCCAGAGGGGGCGCCAGAGACCCAGGACGTGACAGATTTGCTGCGGTGTGAATACTCTTAAAATGAAGTTTACGCATAGGCACACACAGAAGAGCAATGTACGACCCAACCACTTCAACATCCAAAAGGGCTTTCACCAGTGCGGCAACTGTTTAAACTGCCGAAACACACGGAGTAAGAAACAGATCATCACAATATTGGACGGAATCACGGGACCTATTATATTTAAAGAAGTAATTACCTGTTTTACAAAAAATAGAATATACCTATTAACCACTTCACTGCTGAGGACGCGCTCAGCGCGTCCTCAGCAGTCCCGCTGGTATGCGGAGGACGCGCTGAGCGCGTCCTCCCATCGGGGTCAGCGTTCGGCCGGGTTCCGGCCGATCGCTGGCCCTCCGGTGCGGGCTGACATCCTGGATGTCAGCCCGGCATCCGGACCAGCAGCCGCCAGAATTAGGTGTCATCGCGGGGGCGCGATGACACCTAATTCAGGCGCCCCCCCGCATGTGCGGAGGAGGCGCCTGAAAGGGAGGGGGGGAGGTCCTTCGGACCTCTCTCCCTCCCGATCGGCGGCGCACAGGGGGTTAACCCAGGCATCATTTGGAAGGGCACAGCCTGCCCTTCCAAATGATGCCTGGCATTAACCCCTGGGGAGCTGGATCGCGAATCGGCGCTGAAAAGCGCCGGTTCGCGATCCTTTCCCGGAGCTGGCCGACATCTTGGATGTCGGCCAAGCCTCCGGGAACTCCCCAGAGGACTGGCGTCATCGTGCGTAGCACGATGACGCCAGTCCTAGACTTAACCCCTAACTGCCACCAACTGTGGAGATAGGGAGTTCCAATGAACTCCCTATCTCCCGATCCGTGGCAGCTAGGGGTTAAATTTTGGTATCGTTGGATCGGCCAGAGCATGGCCGTTCCAACGATACCAAACATGAAAGTGAAAAATTTTGTAAAAAAAAAAAAAAAATGAAAAATAAAAATTTAAAAAATTTAAAAAAAAATTTAAAAAAAAAAAAATAAACACTTTTTTTTAATTTTTTTTGGTTTGTTAATGCAGCAATATTGTTCCCATTTCAATTATAATGTGAACAATGATGCTGCACTAACGATTTTTGTATGCGGTGCGTTTGTTAAAAATAGTGTCATTTTCCCCAAAAAAAAAAGGAACGAGACCCCATCTCTAATTTTTTTAACAAGCGCACCCCATACAAAATATAACCTCAATTGCTCGCATGTTAAAATGTGGAAAAAAACACTTTACACATTGTAAATTATTGAAAATACATATTTTATTGCATTTTTTGTTATAATATACAGACATGACATAACGTATACATATAATAATGACATATTATGAATCTACTGAGTCTGACGGAAAGAACGATATATAATATGTCTGGGTCATATACTAAAATAAGCCTTCAAAACACGTTTAAACATGATGCGCAAAACAGGTAAAAATGACCTCAGCATAGGGGCGGGAAAAGCCTCAGCAGCGAAAGGGTTAACTTGCCCGTGCGGCCTAAAATATGTAGGAAGGACCACTAGACCACGTAATATCCGCATACAAGAACATATTAGAAACGGATATGAAAATCAGTGTCCCACTACTAGGGATGAGCTGTTCGGTTCAGCCCGAACTTTGGTTGTTCGAAAGTTCGCGAACTTCAAACTTTTTGGGTGTGTTCGGTTCGAGTTCGAAAAAAAAAAGAAATTTTGAAAAAAGTATAGAAAATGCTTAAAAAAAATACTAAAAAAATCTAGAAATAAAGAGACTCTTTACTGCAGAATATTATAAGCAACGGTTTATTAGATATTGAATTAAAAACTAATGTGTACGTGCAAAGATTCTCAACTCTAAATGACCTGTGTTTTTCAAATGTCATAACAACAACAGATGTTTTAGTCTGGTCTAATCAATTTGATACATTGTAGACTATACTGAGGGGGTGGGGTGGTGTCTGCTTCTGATTGAGATTTTAGAAGTGTTAATTTCCCTCCTAAAACATCTAATATGCTGTATTTCACCGCTGTGTGCTCAGCTCATTTTTACCGCTTTCGCTCATGTTTAAACGCGATTTTGAAGCCACATTTTGTTAAATGACCGACATGTCCTGGCTGTATATTATGAAAAAAATGCAATAAAAATTGAATTTTTAATCATCTGCAGTGTGTAAAGTGTTGTTTTTTTTCACATTTTAGCACATGAGCGTTTGCGTTTATGTTTTCTATGTGGTGCGCTTGTACAAAAATTAGAAATGGGGACTTGTTACATTTTGTGGGGGGAATTACGTGATTTATAGCAAACACACCCCATAGAAAAAAATCATTAGTGCATCATCGTTCACATTATAATTGCAATGTGAACAATATTGCTGCATTAATAAAAATAACACACAAAAAAATACATGTTTTTATTTTCCTTTTTGTTTTTTTTTTACTTTATACCTGGTCATGTTGGGTATCATTCCAAAGGCCATGCTCAGGCCTTTCGATTGACACCCTCCATGACCCACTAGATGCCTGGAGATATCGGGATTCAAATGAACCCCCTATCTCCACCAGGGGATTGGGTTGGGCAATATATATACGCATGATGTGAGCTGGCCTGGGCAATATATATATATATATATATACGCATGATGAAAATTTGTAGAAAATCAGTAAATCCTGGAGTCACAGTGTGATGGTGTCAGAATAGAGCAGGGGGTCATAGTGTGATAGTGTCAGTATAGATCAGGAGGACACAGTGTGATAGTGTCAGTATAGATCAGGAGGTCACAGTGTGATAGTGTCAGTATAGATCAGGGGGTCACAGTGTGATAGTGTCAGTAGATCAGGGAGTCACAGTGTGATAGTGTCAGTATAGATCAGGGGGTCACAGTGTGATAGTGTCAGTATAGATCAGGAGGTCACAGTGTGATAGTGTCAGTATAGATCAGGAGGTCACAGAGTGATAGTGTCAGTATAGATCAGGAGGTCACAGTGTGATTGTGTCAGTATAGATCAGGGGGTCACAGTGTGATTGTGTCAGTATAGATCAGGGGGTTACAGTGTGATAGCGTCAGTATAGATCAGGGGGTCACAGTGTGATAGTGTCAGTATAGATCAGGGGGTCACAGTGTGATAGTGTCAGTATAGATTAGTAGATCAGTATCCTACCTGCAAAGGATAAGGCACGCAAAGTGACATTTTGATGTGTCTGAAATGGAATATTACGTGACAACTCTTATTTTTTTTTTTCGTTAATTTAGATTTGTTCAATACAGTTAATTTTAATTTGTTTAGAGTTAATTTAAAATGGTTTAATACAGTTTATTTATATTTATTTTACCTTTACTATTGGTGCTTTTCAAACTTTATTCTTAAATAAAAAGAAATTCAGCAGTTTCAGGTTGTGTCTTTTTTTTTTTTTGGGGGGTGCAAGTAGCTGGTCTTGCCTAGGGCGCAAAATAGTCTAGCCCGGCCCTGACCGCATGGTCCACCCCTGCACTCTTCCACAATACCACAGAGGGGTTACTGTATGATGACACTTGCTGGCCTGGCACCAAAGGCACAATATTTGGCTGCACTGCCACTGACGCCTGTATCAGATTCATATCCTCAGAGGGGTGAGACTGTTTGAAGGCACTGTTTCCGACGCTAAAGGCCCAATTTTAGGCTAGGGTCAAACGAACGCATTTTTCGTAGCGAAAGTCAAAAAGTGCGTCCGAACACATTGAGGTGTTTTTTTCACGGAAAGCGCTTAAACGGTCATACGATGCGCATTTTTGTGCGTGATTTTTTACGGATCCAAACCAGGAAACTTTGGGTGTCTGGACGATATGTTGGCCAGACATGAGCAGTGTCTGATGTCTCCTAATCACGCACACACGCCGCTATGCGGACGCAGCGCACTCTGTACGTCAGTACTAGCGGTTCAGCGTTCTCGAAAAAATGCGTTAATTTTCCACTTGCGTTGCGCGGCCGGACTTTCGTGCGGCCGGACTTCATATATTGGCTGTCATTGCGTGTCATTTGCTGCTAGTGCGGCCGTGATTAAGTGCGCCTAAACGCACGTTAAAAGTGCGCTAGTCTGACCCCCAGCCTTAAAGCACCTATTGTTACTTTCATCCAAAGCCTGCAGTTTCACAATAATTTAGCCAAAAAAATCACGAAACTTTTTCTGCGTGTCTGAAAATGTCTCCTCTTTTCATACAGGCTGCCACCCCAAGCAGTTATTTATGGATCGATTAAAGGAAAAGCATTTACCGTCATTTGAAAAATATTTTTTTTGGTTTTAAGTGTTTCTATATATCCTACAAATCCGCCACTTCACGGGCAGGTTATGGGGACCTCCTAGGCACGATATTTGAAGGAATTTTTCGTTTTTATTTTTAACCCTTATTTCATGGAAAACTCACTGTCCCTTTAACCCTTTCGCTGCTGAGGCTTTTCCCGCCCCTGTGCTGAGGTCATTTTTACCGGTTTTGCTCATCATGTTTAAACGCGTTTTGAATTCTTATTTTAGTATATGACCCAGACATATTATATATCGTTCTTTCCGTCAGACTCGGCAGATTCATAATATGTCATTATTATATGTATACGTCATGACCTGTCCGTATATTATAACAAAAAATGCAATAAAATATGATTTTTCAATAATTTGCAATGTGTAAAGTGTTTTTTTTCACATTTTAAGATGCGAGCAATTGCGGTTATATTTTGTATGGGGTGCGCTTGTTAAAAAAAAATTAGAGATGGGGTCTCGTTACATTTTTTTTTGGGGAAAATTACACGATTTTTAACAAACGCACCGCATGCAAAAATCGTTAGTGCAGCATCATTGTTCACATTATAATTGAAATAGGAACAATATTGCTGCATTAACAAACCAAAAAAAAGAAAAAAAACTGGGTTTTTTTTATTTTACTAACTTTTTTCACATTCGAGTTTGGTATCATTGGAACGGCCATGCTCTGGCCGATCCAACAATACCAAACGTTAACCCCTAGCTGCCACGGATCGGGAGATAGGGAGTTCCAATGAACTCCCTATCTCCACCATTGGTGGCAGCTAGGGGTTAACTCTAGGACTGGCGTCATCGTGCTATGCACGACGACGCCAGTCCTCAGGGGGAGTTCCCGGAGGCTTGGCCGACATCCAAGATGTCGGCCAGCTCCGGGAAAGGATCACGAACCGGCGCTTTTCAGCGCCGATTCGTGATCCGGCTCCCCAGGGGTTAATGCCAGGTACCATTTGGAAGGGCAGGCTGTGCCCTTCCAAATGGTGCCTGGGTTAACCCCCGCAACGCCGCCGATCGGGAGGGAGAGAGGTCCGAAGGACCTCCCCCCCCTCCCTTTCAGGCGCCTCCTCCACACATGCGGGGGGGCGCCTGAATTAGGTGTCATCGCGCAGCCGCGATGACACCTAATTAGCCCGGCGGCGGTTCCGGATGCTGGGCTGACATCGAGGATGTCAGCCCGCACCGGGGGGGCCAGCGATCGGCCGGAACCCAGCCGAACGCTGACCCCAAAGGCTGGACGCGCTCAGCGCGTCCTCCGCACGCAACATGACATGCGGTTGGACGTGCTAAGCGCGTCCACCGCAGCGAAGGGGTTAAAAACGTGTTTTTTTTTTTTTACTTTTTGTCCTTGTTTCCTGTCCCCCAGGGCACTACCCGGACCCCCATACACCTTTTATGGCAAATATCTAGCATATATGCCCTCTTAGTGGGCACTCTAAAAACCGAATTTTCAGCCCCATTGGCTTGTATTGAGTTCGCGTTCGGGTTCGGATTCGGATACGAACATTTGGAAAATTCTGGTTCGGATACGAACCCGAACTCGGACGTGTTCAGCTCATCCCTACCCACTACATTTTAAACTGGAACATGCCCAAAATCCAGAAGGTGTTACCTTTGTCGGTATTAAGAAAGTAGAGGCACCCTGGAGAGGCGGCAACTTTGAGAAAATAATTGGACAGAAATGAGCTTGATCTTTAAGTTAGGTACAATGCAACCACAAGGACTCAACTCTGACTTTGAACTCTGTCATTTTCTCAATTAACCACTTCGATGCGGAGGACGTGCTCAGCGCGTCCTCCGCATGGCTGCTGGTGTGCGGAGGACGCTCAACGCGTCCTCCCTTTGGGGTCAGCGTTCGGCCGGGTTCCGGCCGATCGCTGGCCCCCCCGGTGCGGGCTGACATCCTCGATGTCAGCCCAGCATCCGGAACCGCCGCCGCTGAAATTAGGTGTCATCGCGACAGCGCGATGACACCTAATTCAGGCGCCCCCCCGCATGTGCGGAGGAGGCGCCTGAAAGGGAGGGGGTAGGTCCTTCGGACCTCTCTCCCTCCCGATCGGCGGCGTTGCGGGGGTTAACCCAGGCATCATTTGGAAGGGCACAGCCTGCCCTTCCAAATGGTGCCTGGCATTAACCCCTGGGGAGCTGGATCGCGAATCGTCGCAGAAAAGCGCCGGTTCGTGATCCTTTCCCGGAGCTGGCCGACATCTTGGATGTCGGCCAAGCCTCCGGGAACTCCCCCTGAGGACTGGCGTCATCGTGCATAGCACGATGACGCCAGTCCTAGAGTTAACCCCTAACTGCCACCAACGGTGGAGATAGGGAGTTCCAATGAACTCCCTATCTCCCGATCCGTGGCAGCTAGGGGTTAAAGTTTGGTATGGTTGGATCGGCCAGAGCATGGCCGTTCCAATGATACCAAACACTATAGTGAAAAAGTTTTTTAAAGAAAATAAAAATTAAAAATAAAAATAAAAATATATTTAAAAAAAATTATAAAAAAAAAAATAAACATTTTTTTTTCTTTTTTTTTGTTCGTTAATGCAGCAATATTGTTCCCATTTCAATTATAATGTGAAAAATGATGCTGCACTAACGATTTTTGTATGCGGTGCGTTTGTTAAAAATCGTGTAATTTTCCCCAAAAAAATGTAACGAGACCCCATCTCTAATTTTTTTAACAAGCGCACCCCATACAAAATATAACCGCAATTGCTCGCATGTTAAAATGTGAAAAAAACACTTTACACGTTGTAAATTATTGAAAATACATATTTTATTGCATTTTTTGTTATAATATACAGACATGACATAACGTATACATATAATAATGACATATTATGAATCTACCGAGTCTGACGGAAAGAACAATATATAATATGTCTGGGTCATATACTAAAATAAGCCTTCAAAACACGTTTAAACATGATGAGCAAAACCGGTAAATATGACCTCAGCACAGAGGCGTGAAACGCCTCAGCAGCGAAAGGGTTAACATCCTCCATCCATTATAATTGAAAGAAGTTCTTGACATCATGTTCTAAATCAATTTACACTATTATGACATTCTGAATTTGACCGTATCTCCAACGACAGCTAGCAGTATCATCCATCTAGTGAAATTCCCTCTTTTTAAACCTCTATTTAGAATCTATAAAGTGTCCCCACATACGCTTGTAATAAGTTTTTTATATGTTTTTATATCTTTTAACATAAATTTTTATGCAACATTTGAGCACTAGTGATGAGCCGAACACCCCCGTGTTCGGTTTGCATTCGAACTCGAACAATTTCAAAAGTTCGAGTTCGAACTCGAACACGAACCAAACTCAATGCAAGTCAATGGGACTCGAAAGTTCGATTTTTAGAGTGCCCTCCAAGAGGGCATATGTGCAAGATATTTGCCATAAAAGGTGTATGGGGGTCTGGGTAATGCCCTGGGGGACAGGAAACAAGGACAAAAAGTAAAAAAAAATCTTTTTTTAAAGGAACGGTGAGTTTTCCATAAAATAAAGGTTAAGAATAAAAACTAAAAATTCCTTCAAATATCGTGCCTAGGAGGTCCCCATAACCTGCCCGTGAAGTGGCGGATTTCTAGGATGTATAGAAACATTTATAAACAAAAAAATGACATTTCAAATGTCGGTAAATGGTTTTCCTTTAATCTATTGATAAACAACTGCTTGGGGCGGCAGCCTGTATGAAAAGAGGAGACATTTTAGGAAACACAGAACAAGTTTAGTGATTTTTATGGCTAAATTATGGTGAAACTTATGCAGGCTTTGGATGAAAGAAACACTAGGTGCTTTAAAATTGGGCCTTTAGTGTCGGCAACAGTGCCGTCACACCGTATCCCCTCTGTGGTATTGTGGAAGAGTGCAGGGTTGGACCCTGCGGTCAAATATTAAAATGATATGAATCTGGTATAAGCATCAGTGGCAGTGCACCCAAAACTGGGTCAGCAATGTTTAGGTACTTGTACTGCGCTACTGTATATGGTGAGAATCGGCGCACACCAGTAGCAACAGGAAGCAAACAGAACAGGCAGGGAATACACAGAGAGAATAGTCAAATGGCAGGCAAAGTCGGCAACAGATCGGGTCCTCAGAACAAGTAGGGTCAGTAACAAGTATACAAACTGATTCGGTAAGCTAGTGATGTGGGAATAAAGGCTGAGACACACTGAGCGTGTAGCGACTAGCGACGCACAGCGTAGCGAAGCGAAGCAAACTTTTTGCAGGCTTGACTTCACTCCGCTCTGCCTCGCAGAGTGTCTACCCTGCATTACGTTTGCTTCTCATCGCACTGGACAGGAATCCACTAACTAAATTAAAATGTACACACAAAACCGCTTTATTTTCACAAAGCACATGTTATATAGGCAAAAAAAGTTTCTACTCAATAAAATACATCAAAAATGACTGTCAATTTAATAGGAATAGTATAAAAATATTAAAAAA
The DNA here is from genome assembly GCA_009667805.1 of Leptobrachium leishanense. Classification (NCBI taxonomy): domain Eukaryota; kingdom Metazoa; phylum Chordata; class Amphibia; order Anura; family Megophryidae; genus Leptobrachium; species Leptobrachium leishanense. The sequence goes on from RXON01003674.1 coordinate 27,333, forward strand.
AAGGTAACCCCTGATCATATATATTATAGGGACACAGAGCGCTGTGAATAGAGTAGGGATGCATTGATACCACACACAGACCTATATAAACGGATATATTAACACGCAGATATATATATATACACCCACCCACAGACCTCAGAACATATATACACATACGCACATGGCGGGTGGCATGTGGACAATCTCAACTAAATGCCCCCCCCCCACCCAATTTGGCTGATAGCTCCAGAAGAAATGTTGAACCCGACAGATCAGAAAATATATATATTATTCTCTGCTCTATCGGGTTCAACATTTGTTCTGGAGGGATCAGCCAAATTGGGGGGGGGGGCAATTAGTTGCCAAAATGTGTGTGTAATACAAGTCTGGATATATATACTTATAAGAATATTGATATATATCTTCTCTATATATATATATATAAAAAAATAGAAACATAGAAAAATGTCGGCAGATAAGAACCTTTCAGCCCATCTAGTCTGCCCAATTACAGGGATACTTTACCTGGATTTATCTTTTGTTTAGGATAGCCTTATGCCTATCCCATGCCTGCTTAAATTCAATTACTGTTTTGGCCTATACCACTTCAACTGGAAGGCTGTTCCATGTATCCACCACCCTCTCAGTAAAATAATGCTTCCTGATGTTACTTTTAAACCTTTGCCCCTCTAATCTAAAACTATGTCCTCTTGTTTTGCTACTTTGTTTCCTTTTAAATATACTCCCTTCCTCTACCTTGTGGATTCCCTTTACGTATTTAAATGTTTCTATCATATCTCCTCTGTCTTGTCTATTTTCCAAGCTGTACATGTTAAGATCATTAAGCCTTTCCTGGTAACTTTTCTCCTTCAAGCCGTACACCATTTTAGTAGCCCTTCTCTGAACTCTCTCTAAGATGTCTATATCCTTCTGGAGATACGGTCTCCAGTACTGCACACAGTACTCCAAGTGAGGTCTCACCAGTGCTCTGTACAGTGGCATGAGGACTTCCCTTTTCCTACTGCTAATACCTCTCCCTACACAACCAAGCATTCTGCTAGCATTTCCTGCTGCTTTTCCAAAAGACATACTTTTCCATTAATACCTTCTGCAATATCACTAATAAAAATAATAAAGAGAATGGGTCCAAGTACTGACCCCTGAGGTACCCCACTGGTAACAAGAACTTGCGCCGAATAAACTCCATTTACCACAACCCTCTGTTACCTGTCACTCAGCCACTGCCTAATCCATTAAACAATATTGGAATCCAAACTCAAAGATTGCAATTTATTGATAAGCCTTCTATGCGGAACAGTATCAAAAGCCTTACTGAAATCTAAATAAGCAATGTCTACTGCACCACCTATGTCTATTATTTTTGTTACCCAATCAAAAAAATCAATAAATTTGACATAATCTCCCTGAGGTAAACCCATGTTGTTTTTGATCCTGTAATCTATGTGTTTTTGGATGTTCAACAATCCTTTCCTTTAACATGGTTTCCATTAATTTCCCCACTACTGACGTAAGACTAACTGGCCTATAGTTCCCCGATTCCTCCCTACTACCCTTCTTGTAAATGGGCACAACATTTGCTAATTTCCAGTCTTCTGGGACGACTCCCATTAACAAGGATTGGTTAAATAAATCTGTTAACGGTTTTGCTATTACACCACTGAGCTCTTTTAATAATTTAGGGTGGATCCCATCAGGCCCCATTGACTTATTTGTCTTTACTTTAGACAGCTGCTGTAGAACCTCCTCCTCTGTAAACTCTTATGTAAATGTCTCGTTAGTGTTTCCTCCTAACTGAGGTCCCTTTCCTTCCTTTTCTTCTGCAAAGACTGAACAAAAATATTTATTGAGGCAGTCGGCGAGACTTTTATCCTCTTCTACATACCTTCCTTCCTTTGTTTTTAATCTAACTAATCCTTGTATTACTTTTGTTTTCTCGTTTATGTATCTAAAAAAATTTTGTTCCCTTTTTTACTGACTGAGCTATTTTCTCTTCTGCGCATGCTTTGGAAGCTCTTATAAATTGCTTTGCCTCTTTCTGCCTAATCTTATAGGTTTGCCTATCTTCTTCACTCTGAGTTTTTTATAATTATTGAATGCTATCTTTTTGTTCTTCACTATTTTGGCCACTTCTGCAGAGTACCACAGTGGTTTCTTCCCTTTTTTTGTTTTTGCTAACAAGCCGAATGCATTTGCCTGAGGCCTTCAATAATGCTTCCTTTAAATAATCCCATTTATCCTGGACTCCCTTTAAACTCCTCCAGTCTGATAATGACTCGTTCACACAAAATCTCATTTTAGAAAAGTCAGTTTTTTTAAAGTCTAAAACTTTTGTTTTTATGTGGTGCGGCTCCATCCCTGTTCTTATATTAAACCACACTGACTGGTGATCACTAGATCCCAAATTTTCACCTACAACAACGTCTGATACCAAACCTCCATTTGTGAGTATTAAATCCAATATGGCCTCTTTACGGGTCGGCTCCTCAACTACTTGTGTTAGAGATAATCCCAGTAGGGAGTTTAGAATATTTGTACTCCTGGTGCACCACCCAGCTATTTTGGTTTTCCAGTTCATATCAGGAAGATTAAAGTCCCCCATGATAACTTCCCCCTTCATTGCCATTTTGGCTATTTCCTCAAACAGCAGATTATCTAGCTCTTCTACTTGTCCAGGGGGTCTATAGATCACACCTACACTAGCAATTCCTTCTCCTTTCCTACCTTCTCTGTCTTTTCTATATAAAGAGTACCCGAGTATTGTCATGTCCCAGTTATTTTTCTCACTGAACCATGTCTCAGTAACCGCCACTAAATCTACTTTTTCAGCTGCCATCATTGCCTCCAGTTCATTGATTTTATTGACTAAACTGCGAGCATTTATAGACACGACTCTGAGCTTGTCATTTTTTACCCGCATGTTGCTTGCACCCTCCGATTTAGTTTTGGGGGACAATCGGGCAGATTGTTTTTTACCCTTTTGTCCCCCCCTCCTAGTTTAAATATTCCTTTATGAAACCTTTGAACTTCTCACTGTGAACATATGTTCCCCTATGAGTAAGATGCAAACCATCTTTTTTATACAGTTCCTTTCTGCTCCAATTAGAGCTATCATGGGACACAAAGCCAAATCCTTGCTCCCAACACCATTCCAGAAGCCACAAATTAAATTCCCTATTGCGCATCTGCCTATCCTGAATGTTATGCACAGGCAGAACTTCAGAGAATGACACAGTGGATGCAATCTGCTGTATTTCACCTCCAAGAACACAAAAATCTTCCTTAATCTCAGAAACCTCATTGCTAGCCAAGTCATTTGTCCCTAGATGGACGAGAACGTCCACTTCCCCTTGCTGCTTTGCTTGTTTGACAATATTGAGAATACGTCTCTTGTCTCTACGAGCAGTAGCCCCAGGAAGACATCTCACCAAACCACTACTCTCCAGCTCAACACCTCTTATGATAGAAGGCAATTGTTGCTGGGTGATTCTATCAAGCCCCACCTTTTCCTTTTTGTCCTTGGTTGCAGTCCTGCATACCTTAGGCATAGGGGATGGTGGTTCCTCAACTATGGTGTCTGAGCCTACTTCCGTCTTACCACTACACTCTGAAAGTGCATCAAAAGAATTAAGAAGAGCCACAGACTGTGGGACATGCCTTCTATCCACAACTCTAAGTCTACTAGATCCTACAGCAGTCCATCTGCCGCTCCTAGGAGGCCTCTGTGGCAGTGGCTTTGTAACAGTCATAGCCTGAGTTTGTCTAACAGATAATTTACAAATCTCAGACTTCAAACAGGCAATTTCCTGCTGCAATAAAGAGAACTGCCTACATATCAGGCACACTCCAAACCTCCAAAAATTGGATCTAAAAACAAATGCATGACAGCTCTTACACTGGACCAAGTCTGCCATTATAAAAGAATGGATTTAAACCGGCAAATCTTACCTTTTTGTAGGTTTTCTACCTCCTGTCTATCCTCACACTACCTCCAGAGTATCTCCAGAATATCTCTAAGTGCTCACTTTGAAGGCTTGCACTTAGAAGGCTTCACAAGCTCTAATTAGACAAGCGAATACCAGCAAGCTTTATATAGTCACCTAAGAACTCCTCCACCAGCAAGGTGTGGACAAGCTTAACCTCTTACCAAATAGCACCCAATTGATTCTAATTCTATGCTAATCAGTAAGAAAAATGAGTCACCAGCCTAACCTAATTTACTCACCAGACCTAACTTAAAACCTTAAGATGAATAGAAAAGATCTGTTTGAAACAAAAAATCAAAATCACTCACCAGAATATCTCTAAGTGCTCACTTTGAAGGCTTGCACTTAGAAGGCTTCACAAGTATCTATCATACCTGCCCTTACCTTCCCTATAAATTTGCTAGAAATATACACACAAAAAAACCAAACCACTGCCTGAGACCCTGCGCAGCCCACATGCCACTCCCCTCTACCTGGCTGAATGTATCTAATATATATAATTAAAAACATTCAGCCAGGTAGAGAAAGAAAAAAAAAAGATTTTATTTTATGTTCCCGGGGACCTTTAAAAATGTCCTCGGATTAAATTTTTTTTGGAAATGTGTCACCTTACCTTAGCCTGGTGGTCAGTGGGGGCTCCCTGGATCCTAGTTGAGTTGTGGAAGGGTGTCTGCCGTGGCCGCAGGTGCAGTGGCTCCCTCCCTGCGCTACCTGCCTCTGCCACATGCATCCGGGCGGCTAGCCCGCACAGTCACAGCTCTGTCATCCGGCGGCTGCATGCTCCTCAAGGGGATCCTTGGGAGACCCCGGCAGGCTGCCCTCTACAGTGCCTGATTAGAGGGCCGTGTCTGCCTGATGTTTTAGTAACAAGAATGTTTTATCCCATAGGCTTCATTGTTAAAAAATTCCCGTTTTAATTCAATATCTAATAAACTATAGGGATAGAGTACAGTGGAGGCGCTAGGTTCTAGGTAAGATGGTGATTTGGAGAATAGATGCAGCCTACTGGGGGAAAGACACAAAACCTCGACAGAAATGTGTTTAGAAAGGGTACGAAGATAGAAATGGTTCCAGCGGCGCAAAGAGGATCTAAATAATTTGTGATGGTTATTTTATATTGACAATAGAGAGAGTGCTCACACAGGTTAGATGTCAATTGATACAGAAAATGGTTCTGTGCAGAGAATGGGTTATAAGTCCTAAGGAACGGTATTTCCCAATGTGGGATATAGGCACAGTCAAGAAAAGACTAATGATAAAGTGCTACCGTGGATTAAAAACTAATAGGTGTGCAAAAGTGCAAAAAAAGTGCATAGATTGCAATGATACCTATGGAGTGGTGTTGGCACCAAAATGTGCCTATTAAGTTAAGCCAGTATAAAATCAGTTTAAACAGCACACGTTAGATAGTAGTTCGTATAGACACTGATGGATAAGAGGCTGGTAAAAGTGCAAATGTGCCAAGTGTTAATATCGGCACCAATGATATGCCTAATAAATTGGATCAATATAAAATCTATTCAAAGAGCACACATCATAAAAAACAGTTCATATAAATATACTTCTCGTGAAAAAATGCAAAATGAAGTGCGTTGACAGTGGTAAGTCAATAAAGTGCAACAGTGTCTATGAAAAACGGAGATGGAAAAAGATAGTCTTGCAGAAAAAAATGGGCAACTACAAAAAAGTGCACATCGAGAAGAGGAGCTATTCGTTAGTGGAGAATAGAACTGGTTAAAGTCTATATCTGTCTCACACTCTCAATTTCCAGATATCTGTGAGGGTCCGGCTGGGTGTCTTCTCCTTGGAGTCCTGATATGTTTCTGATCCTCAGAAATAAAAAATAAGAAATAATAGTACAGTATTGTCTGGACTCGCTGGTTATGGGATATACCAAAATACAGGGGTGCACTTACACTTTCCAGAGCCTATATTGTCCAGGCTCTGGTTCGAAGTGCACTGGGCCAAGTAAAGAGTGGCCTCTTCCCTTCTTTGGTTCTCTTGTTCACCTCAAAATACAAGAAATTTGGGCAGACAGAGCGATCATAGCGTAACGTGAGACAACAGCTGAATAAATAGAAGGTAAAGGTTGCAAAGGTTACAGGCGTGGGGCGGAGCATTCCAGCGGTTCAGGGCATGTGTTTCAGTTCCAAATAAGAGAACATATATTAAAACAATTGTGTTGCAAAGGCTACAGACGTAAGGCGGAACAGGGGGATAGAATGAATGTCCATCCCTGTCGTTAGCACCATGAACATTAAACAGGGGGTAAAACAGAAAGATTTTAGCTTATGCAAGAGGTGCGTCCAAATGGCAGTGCCATTCCTTCACTCCACTTGGAATACTGTAAATGGGAAGAGATGAGGCGGTACTGATAAGGCGGTGCGGTGATGAGAAATTATAAAATATAAGTCTGTAGAGCGTAATCAGTACATAATAATAAAATAGAGAGCATATAAGCATGTTAAAAGAGAGGGGATAAAACAAAAAGATACGAACATATACAAGAAGTGCGCCCGAGTACCAGTGGCATTACTTCATTTCACCTAACATGCTGTAAATGGGAAGAGAAACAGCCGTTCTGATAAGGCAGTGCGGTGCTAGAAAGGAAAACTATAGGTAGATATACTACCATGGTGTCTCGACTATTTTTATTCCGATGAAAATCAGTCCCTCTGGATTCATGGCGTGTTTAAGTTTAAAATGTAGCGGGACACTGTGGTTGTCATTTCCGTTCCTAATATTTCTAATATGCTCTTGTATCCGTATCTTGAGAGGTCTGGTGGTTCTACCTACATATTTCAAGCCGCAAGGGCATATGAGCAAGTAGATCACATTCTTTGTGAAGCAAGTGATTATATCTTTAATCTTGATCGGTCCAATGGCTCCATCTATTTGTGTAATAATCTGGAATAATATTAGGAACGGAAATGACAACCACAGTGTCCCGCTACATTTTAAACTCAAACACGCCATGAATCCAGAGGGACTGATTTTCGTCGGAATATAAAAAAAGTCGAGACACCATGGCGAGGTGGAAACTTTGATAAACTCATTGGGAGAGAGGAAATGAACTGGATTTTTAACCTAGGTTCGCTACAACCACAAGGACTAAATGCAGACTTTGAATTGTGTCACTTTCTAAATTAAGACTTTGAAGATTTTTAAGCTTTTTTAGATTTTTACTTTCTCATATAATTTAACCACTTCAATGCGGAGGACGCGCTCAGCGCGTCCTCCACATTACCGCTGCTGTGCTATTGGGGTTCCGGCCGATCGCTGGCCCCCCCGGTGCGGGCTGACATCCTTGATGTCAGCCCAGCATCCGGAACCGCAGCCGCTGGAATTAGGTGTCATCGCGGCAGCGCGATGACACCTAATTCAGGCGCCCCCCCCGCATGTGCGGAGGAGGCGCCTGAAAGGGAGGGGGGAGGTCCTTCGGACCTCTCTCCCTCCCGATCGGCGGCGTTGCGGGGGTTAACCCAGGCACCATTTGGAAGGGCACAGCCTGCCCTTCCAAATGGTGCCTGGCATTAACCCCTGGGGAGCTGGATCGCGAATCGGCGCTGAAAAGCGCCGGTTCGCGATCCTTTCCCGGAGCTGGCCGACGTCTTGGATGTCGGCCAAGCCTCCGGGAACTCCCCCTGAGGACTGGCGTCATCGTGCGTAGCACGATGACGCCAGTACTAGAGTTAACCCCTAACTGCCACCAACGGTGGAGATAGGGAGTTCCATGAACTCCCTATCTCCCGATCCGTGGCAGCTAGGGGTTAATGTTTGGTATGGTTGGATCGGCCAGAGCATGGCCGTTCCAACGATACCAAACACGAATGTGAAAAAAGTTTTTTTTTAAAAAAAAAATTAAAATTAAAAATAAAAATATATTTTAAAAAAAAAATTATAAAAAAAAAAATAAACATTTTGTTTTTCTTTTTTTTGGTTTGTTATGTAGCAATATTGTTCCCATTTCAATTATAATGTGAACAATGATGCTGCACTAACGATTTTTGTATGCGGTGCGTTTGTTAAAAATCGCGTAATTTTCCCCCCAAAAAAATGTAACGAGTCCCATCTCTAATTTGTTTAACAAGCGCACCCCATACAAAATATAACCGCAATTGCTCGCATGTTAAAATGTGAAAAAAACACTTTACACGTTGTAAATTATTGAAAATACATATATTATTGCATTTTTTGTTATAATATACAGACATGACATAACGTATACTTATAATAATGACATATTATGAATCTACCGAGTCTGACGGAAAGAACGATATATAATATGTCTGGGTCATATACTAAAATAAGCCTTCAAAACACGTTTAAACATGATGAGCAAAACCGGTAAAAATGACCTCAGCACAGAGGCGGGAAAAGCCTCAGCAGCGAAAGGGTTAATATTATACATCAATTTTAATGTTCCCTTCACGCTCTTCCTAATATGTCTTTACATATGTCGCCTATGTTTAATTTTAATATCATACATCTAGTACGCTCCACACGATCGTAATAACGTATCTGTCTATATTTAATATTTTTAATGTTTTCAATATTCTTAATGTTTTTACGACTTTTATCTCGTACTTTAGGATAATATTTAATAGGTATACATAATCTGTGTTTCTTTAGAGAACTATAATTCTGTTTTTATCCCCCCTCCTCTCATTCTGCCTATATGCTTCTCACATTTTTATCATTATATATCACTATGCTCCATATACCCATATGGTATATCTGCCTATAGTTTTTCTTTCTAGCACCGCACTGCCTTATCAGAACGGCTGTTTCTCTTACCATTTACAGCATGTTAGGTGAAATGAAGTAATGCCACTGGTACTCGGGCGCACTTCTTGTATATGTTCGTATCTTTTTGATTTATCCCCTCTCTTTTAACATGCTTATATGCTCCTTATTTTAATATTATGTACTGATTACGCTCTACAGACTTATATTTTATAATTTCTCATCACCGCACCGCGTTATCAGTACCGCCTCATCGCTTCCCATTTACAGTATTCCAAGTGGAGTGAAGGAATGGCACTGCCATTTGGACGCACCTCTTGCATAAGCTAAAATCTTTCTGTTTTACCCCGTTTAATGTTCATGGTGCTAACGGCAGGGATGGACATTCATTCTATCCCCCTGTTCCGCCTTACGTCTGTAGCCTTTGCAACACAATTGTTTTAATATATGTTCTCTTATTTGGAACTGCCACACATGCCCTGAACCGCTGGAACGCTCCGCCCCACGCCTGTAACCTTTGCAGCACATTTTATTCGTTTCTTATTGGGAATTGATATATATGCCCTGAATCGCTGGAACGCACCACCATACTGGTTCCAAAGTGGAACGCAAACTTTAGGCCCTGGAACGCACCGCCATGATGGTTGTGACACACAATGATGATGTCACACCTAACATGTGACCGGGAGATCCGCGCACCCGGAAGTAAGTCAATAAACACGCTCCAAACGGATCACCCATTGAACTTATTTAAGAATAGACCCGTGGAGTATCTCAGGTTGCCCTTTTTTTCTCCTGATTACGGACTGATGAAGGCATATTAGCTGCCGAAACGCGTATCCACCCACCCCCTTGATTTTAACCCAAGTATTCTGTATCCATCTTTTATAGTGAGAAACAACAGGGTTGTTTGTGAGGGTCCTGAGAACGAGCAACAGCACAATGGCCTGCTCTACGGTGGGTGCCCGCTCAGGTCTCACAAACAAGGTTTTAGCTTGCTTGTGCCATTACAGGGATGAATTTTCCATATGCAAATCAGCCTGCTCTCACCCAGAAGGGTGGCCAGTACTGATTGCCAAGGACGTCATCCCTGCACGAGAGGTGCAGCACCCCCGACGATCGTTTGGCCTTCTTGGGCCTCGTCAGGAGGGTATAGCTGACACCCCTCTAGGCACATCAAGCAAGGGGTCCACGTCTGGATGACCCTTTACAATTATAGTGAGAAACAACAGGGGTGTTTGTGAGGGTCCTGAGAATGAGCAACAGCACAATGGCCTGCTCTACGGTGGGTGCCCGCCCGCTCAGGTCTCACAAACAAGGTTTTAGCTTGCTTGTGCCATTACAGGGATGAATTTTCCATATGCAAATCAGCCTGCTCTCACCCAGAAAGGGTGGCCAGTACTGATTGCCAAGGACGTCCTTGTGCCTAGAGGGGTGTCAGCTATACCCTCCTGACGAGGCCCAAGAAGGCCGAACCGATCGTCGGGGGTTGCTGCACCTCTCGTGCAGGGATGACGTCCTGGCAATCAGTACTGGCCACCCTTTCTGGGTGAGAGCAGGCTGATTTGCATATGGAAAATTCATCCCTGTAATGGCACAAGCAAGCTAAAACCTTGTTTGTGAGACCTGAGCGGGCACACACCGTAGAGCAGGCCATTGTGCTGTTGCTCGTTCTCAGGACCCTCACAAACACCCCTGTTGTTTCTCATCCATCTTTTATAATAAAGTTTTTTTCCCCTAATCGGTCTATAGTTATTTTTATGGACTGTACACTAGATGTCTAGCTTGTTTTTTCCTGTGTGACACGAACACCACTCTACGTATCCACTCAAGACCTGTGCAAGCTGACAAAAGAGGTGACGGTGCCCACCGATCAAGGAGCACTACATGCCACTAAACTGAGCCTGAACAAATAAGGCTCCACCATCGGTGAGTGAGACCATTTTTACCTTCTATTTATTCGGCTGTTGTCTCAAGTTACGCTATGATCGCTCTGTCTCCCCAAATTTCTTGTATTTTGAGGTGAACAAGAGAACCAAAGAAGGAAGAGGCCACTCTTTACTTGGCCCAGTGCACTTCGAACCAGAGCCTGGACAATATAGGCTCTGGAAAGTGTAAGTGCACCCCTGTATTTTGGTAATCCCATAACCAGCGAGTCCAGACAATACTGTACTATTATTTCTTATTTTTTATTTCTGAGGATCAGAAACATATCAGGACTCCAAGGAGAAGACACCCAGCCGGACCCTCACAGATATCTGGAAATTGAGAGTGTGAGACAGATATAGACTTTAACCAGTTCTATTCTCCACTCACGAATAGCTCCTCTTCTCGATGTGCACTTTTTTGTAGCTGCCCATTTTTTTCTGCAAGACTATCTTTTTCCATCTCCGTTTTTCATAGACACTGTTGCACTTTATTGACTTACCACTGTCAACGCACTTCATTTTGCATTTTTGCACAAGAAGTATATTTATATGAACTGTTTTTTATGATGTGTGCTCTTTGAATCGATTTTATATTGATCCAATTTATTAGGCATATCATTGGTGCCGATATTAACACTTTGTTTGCACATTTGCACTTTTAGCAGCCTCTTATCCATCAGTAGTGCAGGAGGGGTGGGGTCGCGCCTATTCCCCGAAGGGTTGGCTGCAACCACCAAATGCATCCAGCCCAACAACATGTGTAAAACATAACAAAGAAAAAAATGTCATCTGCGCTCACTCCAATTATACCGTGTGAAACTAAACACAATTAGAGGTTTGGTTTCTTATTAATGGCCATTATAAGACTAGCTCGTCCGCCAACGTCACGGCACTCTATAAGGGCGAGTCCTAACCAAAATGAAACCACAGGCTGCTACATAGGCAAACCATACCTGCTCATGCTGCTTGTCAAAACATGAGGTAGACTGGTGGGCCTTTATTTATGCTCCCCCAGAAACAAAATCCACTTGGGGATCAAAACAAAGACACGGAGCGGAGTCTTGCTGCAGGGATGACCTGGCTGGAAGTACATTGAAACATACATAGTGCAGGAGGGGTGGGGTCGCGCCTATTCCCCGAAGGGTTGGCTGCAACCACCAAATGCATCCAGCCCAACAACATGTGTAAAACATAACAAAGAAAAAAATGTCATCTGCGCTTACTCCAATTATACCGTGTGAAACTAAACACAATTAGAGGTTTGGTTTCTTATTAATGGCCATTATAAGACTTGCTCGCCCGCCAACGTCACGGCACCTCTATAAGGGCGAGTCTTATCCATCAGTGTCTATACGAACTACTATCTAACGTGTGCTGTTTAAACTGATTTTATACTGGCTTAACTTAATAGGCACATTTTGGTGCCAACACCACTCCATAGGTATCATTGCAATCTATGCACTTTTTTTGCACTTTTGCACACCTATTAGGTTTTAATCCACGGTAGCACTTTATCACTAGTCTTTTCTTGACTGTGCCTATATCCCACATTGGGAAATACCGTTCCTTAGGACTTATAACCCATTCTCTGCACAGAACCATTTTCTGTATCAATTGACATCTAACCTGTGTGAGCACTCTCTCTATTGTCAATATAAAATAACTATCACAAATTATTTAGAACCTCTTTGCGCCGCTGGAACCATTTCTATCTTATTATCTAATAAACTGTTGCTTACAATATTCTGCAGTAAAGAGTCTCTTTATTTCTAGATTTTTTAGTATTTTTTAAGCATTTTTTATACTTTTTAAAAAAAAAATAAAAAAAAATAGAACTTTTGGTGAACGTCCCAAAAAGTTTGAAGTTTGCAAACTGTTGAATGGCCGATGTTCGATGCGAACTCCGAGCAGATCGAACCGAACAGCTCATGCCTATTGAGCACCAGTATATTTTAATAATGTATACATTTACAGAAAATGGAGACTATTATATACTGTCCATGTACCATTTAATATTGTTTTATTATGAATGAGGTTATATGCACACCACAGTTTCAATTATTGCCGGTATCGGTTCACTCTCTCTTGCATATATTATGATCCCCCAAAGTGGTTAGGATTTTAATTATCCCCTATGTGGGACTGTTTCTGCACCAAAACGGCTCTACTGTGAACTTTTTCTAAGCCAGTATGAGTATCGGACTTATTATACACTTTAAATCACCCTGCAATAGAAGCCAGCATTGCGATCCACCGAATGGAACGCAAACAAACGGTGGAAAGCAAATCCAAAATGGCCACGGTGCAGACTGATGACGGGATCAACACCACGTGATCGCGACACCGCTCAGACCCGGAAGTCAAACGCGTGTAACACGCAACACGCTGAGGGCTGCAAAACTCGTCTTCTAAATAAAAAGGAAACACATGGAGAGCCTCAGATCAACCCCTTTCACACACATCGACTGAGGAAGGCGGCGACAGCGCCGAAACGCGTCTCGATAACCGACATACCCAAAGCACTTTATATAATCCCTGGTTTTATTTGTTTATTTTAAATATATTGTACCAATAAATCTGTTTATACCCTATTGAGGAGTATTCAGTTTAATTCACCTACCTCTACCAGCCCAATTTTGTTAAGCATAGGAGTTATACTGCAGACATCCGGAGGACCACGACTTGGACACAAAGGGAGCAGCCAAAGAGGTCCAGGGGCTCACTGTTAAGAAGCACCACATGCCTAACAGTTGAGTCTGGATTGTTAAGGCTTCTGAATCGGTGAGTGTGACCAACTTTATTTTACTACGTCATTATTGTTTGACACTGTGCCATGAGAGCGTTGTCTCTCTGCTCTCTCCTTTTGTGTCTCCCCGTCTGAGGCAAAGAAGACGTTATAAAGAAGGGCAGTGACCACTCTATATTTGGCATGAGGTGCTTCACTCCAGAGCCTGGATTTAAAAGGCTCTGAAATCTGTAAGTGTGCATTTTTATAAAATACGACTTGCACAGACGTTATTGCACTATCACCTCTCCTATTCTCCTTTTTATCTCCTGTTTATTGTGGAGCCTATTGAGACCATAGGAGGAACCGACACGTCGAGATTTGACCCATTTTATGGAAAAAAGGTAACATTGACCAACTTCTGAGCACTTTTTGTTGCACGACCTATCCACCTAGGAACTGTAGAAGTGAATGACAAGGACATTAGCGTATGGTCCCTTTTACTCCCCTTATTGGACGCTAGCATCTGGATTTTAGCTATATTTCAATCGCAGTATTGATTTATTTGCACTTTTTTGCACCATATTGTTGCATTTGCACCTTGTACCACTGCATGTCCTAATTGTTGCACTAGCACTTTATACCTCTTGGAAGCTGCATTTTGCACTTATTAGATTCACTATATTTGAATTGTATAGGGCATATGCAATTAACCATATAGTGTTGTTTTAAACGGTACAACATTAGAAATATATCTGCAATATCCACCGCGAAACTAGGAAACCCCCCATCCCTTCTCGACTGCATTTTGCACATTACCTCGAGAGTCTGTGCTATCTCCCAGTTGGCAGCACAAACTAAAACTAACCCATCTAGATAGGAGCGCCTCTACCGACACGATCCCCTTTTACCAGTAGGACACTTGATGAATGAAGCAACATGCAGACACATATTACAGAGCTAATTGCCAGCTGGCTCTTGATTTTAGGATTCTTGCTCACCTGCTCTATCTCAATAACTGTATTGACCGTCTGGAAATTCGGCATCTTGGGCAGAGGCACGCCAACACTTAGTATTTCTGTAAAGAGACCACAGTCAGTAAAAAAATAATATCCAGGACCATAGGTTTGTATCCACACTTTTTTGGGTTTTCTTTACTTTGGTTCATGTTAACCTCTTCCTGCCAGGTAGGTCTTAATGCCAGCGGGGTGTCATAGTACACCCTGCGGCTCTCTGGCCCCTCCTGAGGGCTGCACGCCCACCATCATTGGTTGCAGAGGGACAACCAGAGTTCAGCCACCCCGTGGCTGCCTTGGGGAGCGCTGCAGTGACGACCCAAGAGGCTGTTCATAGAAGCCAGAGGGGCTTCCTGTGCCTTCCAGCGGCGTTAAGTCCCTCCCGCCGTGAGGACAGCACAGCACACCTTGTGGCGGCAAAGGATTAAAGAACAAGAAATTTAACAGTTTGTGACATTTTAAGTAATAGTCGAAAGATGTGTGCACACACCCTAAAGAATGAACTGTGTACGTCTATACAATGGACGTAAAGCAAAGCTTAAGCCCGTCCAAGAAGGTCGCAGGCTGGATTCACTCTACGCGTTTCATCTTACAAATCAAAGTCGCTTTGCTATGGACACAGACCTGTCTCCTGAGACTCTGGATCCAAAATTGGAAATTTTGCCCAGAACTCCATAAGGATGGATGGTACCTGTTGACAGCCTATGTTTTTATCCATGCGTGTTTGCACACT